>BSBK01011914.1:317500-446825 GCA_027943335.1 Chamaecyparis obtusa | reverse complement strand
TAAACCTGTTGCTTATTTCAGCGAGAAGTTAAATGACGCCAAGAGGAAATATTCTGTTTATGATCAGGTATTTTATGCTATAGTTCAGGCATTAAAGAAGTGGAGACATTATCTGCTTCTAAGGAGTTTTTTTGTATACTGATCATCAAGCTTTGCAATATTTGAATAGTCAAGGAAAATGAATCAAAGGCATTTGAAATGGGTTGAGTTTTTGCAGAGTTTATACATTTGTTTTGAAACACAGGAGTGGAAAGTCTAATACGGTTGCAGATGCTCTTAGCAGAAGGCAACTATTGCTGACAGAAATGCAGATTGAAGTGGTTGGGTTCAAGGAACTCAAGAATTTGTATCCAGAGGATCCTGATTTTGGTGAAGCTTGGAAAGCTTGTACAGAACCTGTTACTCTAGACAGGACGAAATGGTTGGATTTCCATCAATCCAGGATGATATGCTATTCAAAGGGAGTCAATTGTGCAATCCACGAAGTTCTATGAGGGAGAATCTCATCAAGGAGAAGCATAGCGGAGGATGGCTGGACATTTTGGTCGTGACAAAACCCTTGGTTTGGTTAGTGAGAATTATTATTGGCCACAGTTGCAGCAAGATGTGAAGAATTTTGTACAGAGTTGCAGAGTATGTCAGATGGCAAAAGGAGTGAAGCAGAATACAGGGTTGTATCAGCCATTATCTGTACCAGAGAAGCCTTGGGAGGATATCAGCATGGGACTTTGTTCTTGGTTTACCGAGGACACAGCGGGGACATGATTCAATTTTTGTAGTAGTTGACAGATTTTCGAAGATGGCACATTTCATTCCCTGCAAGAAGACTAATGATGCTGTTCATGTAGCAGAATTGTTTTTCAGAGAAGTAGTGAGACTTCATAGTTTGCAAAGACCATAGTTTCAGATCGGGACACTAAGTTTGTTGGATATTTCTGGCGTACGTTGTGGAAGAAGTTGAAGATAGATTTGAAGTTCAGTTCATCACATCATCCACAGGACTGATGGACAGACAGAGGTGGTGAATAGGAGTTTGGGAAATTTGCTGAGATGTTTGGTTGGAGATAAGCCAACAGGATGGGATTTGATTTTACCACAGGCCGAATTTGCATACAATAATTCTGTCAATAGGAGCACTGGTAAATCACCATTCCAGATTGTATATGGAAGTAGTCCAAGAAATGCATCTGAATTGAGGAAGATAGATAAAGGAGAAATAAGTAGTGCTGAAGCTGAGGATTTTGCAGAACACTTGAAGAACATCCATGAGGAGGTGAGGAAGCATATTACCAAGATGAACGCACAGTATAAGGCTAAGGCAGATGAGAAAAGGAGGCATAAGGAATTTCAGGTTGGTGATGAAGTCATGGTTCATTTGCGGAAGGAGCGGTTTCCAGTTGGTACATATAACAAGCTGAAAATGAAGAAGTTTGGACCATGTAAGATACTGAAGAAACATGATTCAGGAAACGCATATGAGGTAGAATTGCCTACTGAGCTAAATATGTCACCAGTGTTTAACATTTCAGATTTGACAGAGTATCATGAAGGAGGTGTTGAAGATGAGATCACAATAGCATAGTGAGTATTCCAGCAACTAGTTCAGACACTAAGGAGATTGAAGATATACTAGATAGTCGTGTTGGCAGAAGCACAAGAAACAGGACATATGAAGAATATCTGGTCAAGTGGGAAAGGACGACCTGTTGAAGATTCATCATGGCTAACAAAGGAGGAGGTTAACCGTCTTGGTTTTCCTCTACCACACCTGAGTCGTGACAGGGTCACTTCTCAAATTACCCCAGGTGTCTGATGCAGGAGCATCCTGGGTGTAAGAGCAATCTTGCATCACCCAAAAATATTTATGTTTTTATATTCAATAAGGGTTATTTTGTGCAGAGCTGCTATTTATGGAAAGTTACTATTTTTGGTAATTTTCGTATGTGCTCAGAATGATCTGATTTCTTTCTTGGAGGTTCATTTTGGTCATATAAGTCTGCCAGTAAAGTTTCATTGCCAGATCAAGTGTATATTGGAAGATATTGAGATTTTCGGTATTGGCAGCAGGGGACAGAAACTTTTGAACTCAGTTTTGAAGGCTTTAGAGGCCCCGGATGAGGTCGAATTTTGGTCTAAATGAAGCTTGCTTGATTCAAGTGTTGTAGAGCTCCTCGCGCCCTTTCCGAAATGGGGTTACAATAGTCAATCGGGTCAACTGGTGATGACTTATGGTCTTCGGAAGTTGGGTCACCTGAAATGGCGAAAAATGATTTTTCTTCAAAATTTCTGTTCGGGTTTCAAAATTTATTTTGAGCCGACTATGATGTAATGAAATGTAAAATAAAAATAATTCTAAGTTTGGTCGGCCTTATTGGCTAAAATTCTGGAACCTTCCCCAGGCAGTGGAAAATTGTCTATATAAGGAAGGTTGTATTATTGTCTTAGGCAGTTCAGAATAGTTCTGGGTAGTAGATCTGGGTATTGATTCGAGGCTTTGTCCTACAGATATTGTAAGGGAATGCCCATGTGGCTTTGCATATTGTAATTCTAAAAATTTGTAATTCCACATTGGTGGAGATAATAAGAAGCCAATTTCTGTTCTTGCATATTATTGTTGTTTCTCTATTTCTGTTATGTGTTTGTGGTATTAAGGGGAGCACCCTTCATCATACATACATACATATATACATATATATACATACATACATATATATATATATATATATATATATAGATATATATATAATATATATATGTATTGTATGTATGTATATATATGTATATATATATATATATATACATATATATACATACATACATACATATATATATATATATATATATATATATATTATGTATGTATATATATATATATATGTATGTATATATATATATATATCTATAATGTATGTACATATATATATATATACATATATATATATATACATATATATATCTATATATATAGATATATATATAGATATAAATATGTATATTATATATATATATGTACATACATATAGATATATATATATATATATATAACTACTTATCATATTATATATTATATATATATATATATATGTCATATCATACATATATATATATATAATATATATGTATATGTATATGTACATATATAAGATATATATATATATATATTTATGTACATATATATATTACATATATATATACATACATATATACATACATATAATATATATTATATATGTATATATATATGTATATATGTATGTATATTATGTAGATATATATATATGTATATATGTATGTATATATATATGATATGTACATTATATATATATATATATATACATACATATAACATACATATATACATATATATATATATATACATATATACACATATACATATATATATATATATATCATATATACATACATATATATATATGTATATATATATATATATATAAGTATGTATATATGTATATTATAGATAATATATAATATGTGTGTGTATTATGTATATATATATGTATATATATATATATACTATATGTGTGTGTGTGAGTGTGTGTGTGTGTGTGTGTGTGTGTGTGTATATATATATATATATACATACACATATAATATATATAATATAAGACACACACACACACATACACACACACCATAGATAATATATATATAATAATAGTCATTATATTAATTACATATTAATGAGTAGACATGTCTGATAAAGGGACATGTCTCTTCTTGGCTCATTCTCAATATAAATGCAAGAGATTGTTGCAGTTGGAAAACTTATACAATGAGATAGCTCTATTACATTTGCAATGATCCTAATACTTTAACAGATAATATTGAGTCAAGCAAAGTGTAAAGGTAGGTATGGAACTGCAAATTCTAATGAGTTATATCTAACATACAGTTCCTTATATATAATGTCTACATGCCAAATCTGCATGAAATAAGATGAACTGTGGATATATATGTTTTGAGCTTCAAATATATACAGTCAGTATAGCAAGCTAGGTGAGAATTTGTTAGTCGGTAACTATTAGAAAGGTAAGTAAGTCATGGTATTAACATAGTGATATCTATGTGTCCAATTGAGCTTTGGATATTTTGAAGTATACATAGAGCATAATTATTTCTTACTGAGCCATGTTAGGTCAAGCATTTATTGCAAAAAGTTTTAGCGGGAATTTGAAATTCGCTATAAATACACGATGGACTTAGCTTATTTTTCACATTGCGAACATGAAGAATAGAGAGATTTTGATGTGAGAATTTGAGCAAAGGATTTCTAGAGAAGTTTGAAGAAATATTTGAAGGTTTCTGAGTAGATTTATCTCAGTTACAAGTAAGTTGTATCTTCACCGAGTTATTTCATTTCTATTTCCTGAAGCACTAAATTGAAGAACAATGGCATCCACATCAAAAGTCAACAAATCTAAGATTGGAGCTGAGGAGGATGTTAAGTTAATCACATTTGTAACTTATAATGAACTGAAGTACAAACTTCATCCTGAGGTTTCTTTGCAGACCGACAAAATTGGAGATTTTTCAAGCATACCCCCTAGGGTTTTATAGGTCAAAGACATCTGTGCTTACATACACTAAAAATTGGTTGGATTAGTGATTTTGAGCTCATATCCACATTCTAGGAATTAAGTGTTGATGGGAAGACTGAAGGATGATCATGCACATTTGGAGGTGGAGGGTTTAGTAAATGCCCTATATTTCCCAAACATTTTCAAGAATGAAATAGATCAGGATTGTTTTGAGCCATTTTACATGATGGTAAACTATGGTTGGATGAACTTGTTAAGATCACCAGAGATATTATTCACGCAATTAATAGTTATCCTATAATCGACAAGGTGAAAACACTAAGGACTGCACCAAGAACCTAGATAGAAAAAGCTACATGAGCTGAATGGTTGGAAGAGGACTAAAAATAAACACTATCATTGATCATGAAACCAAGTTCGGTGCATATGTTATTTTTTACAAAATATTTTCAATCAAGAAGATCGAATAGTGTATCGTGTGGAGCTATGGACATAGCTTACAAAACTTGTGAAGAACAAATTTTAGTTGGACCTTGCCGAGTTATTGCTGAAGCAATTAGAAGAGAACATGAGAACCATTCGGTAAGCTAAATTGAATACATGTAAGTTTGGATCATTTCTACTGTACATATTTTTCTATGTGAAATTTTTTTCCCCTCCATCCGCAATGTTGATTTGACTACTGATAAGCTAGTAACTTTACAAGTTAATGACTTTATTCAAAGTTTGGGACAAAATTTTGTGAGTATAATGGATGTTTATTTTTCAAGAAATTCAAGGATGGAATGAACTTAAGAAGTAGGATTCCAAGACATTTGGTTGAGGAATATGAGCATGACATATGTTTTTTAGTAGACATCAATCACACATTGATAAAGATGTTGAACCGAGAACAAAATGGCTAGCACCAATGGGCTACAAAATTGATATTAACCAAGCATCTAGGTCAATTAAAGCTTTACTGGTGGAGCCCAAGGATCCATGAGATACTAGGTTTGGAAGCTATGAGGAGGCCAAATAGAGAATAAAAAGAGATCTTGTAATTAGAAAATTAACAAAGAAGTCTAGGAAAAATTGATGGATAAGCTAGTGAAATAATTTGGAGATGATGCAAATGATGTTGAAGAATATGAGGATATTTCAGTTGAGTTAGAAACCAAGGAACAGTTACTCCTAGCTGACCCTGCATATGATGAAGAGGCATCCAAGTCAAAAAAAGATATTGAGTCTACACCGATTAAGACCATTGCAAAGACAAAGCAAGTAGAAGTACAAAGAAGGACTAGAATATGATCTAACACTACTATTTCACCACCTTTAAAGAAAGGATTTGTAAAAATATCAAGGCCCATGCCTACAAAGACTTGCTAAAATAAGAAGAGAGGTGAACAAGCCACCACTGAGGCACCAAAGAAGATGAGAAATCTAATAAGGGAAAAGGAGGAAATTTAAGATGAATAAGAGGAAGATCAAAATCAATTTAAGGTACTTGTACATAAAGATAAATCTATTGATGAGTTAGCAGAAATAATAATAAATATTGGAGGCCTTAGTAACCCACAGTTAAGTCAATTTTTACATATGTCAACCAAGGATTAGAATAAGATAGAAGAGGACATCATCCAAATGATGATAAAGTTCAAAAAGGTGCCAATAAAATTTTCAAAATATGTACCTAAGAGTCTATATGAGAAAGTATCTACAAGATGGAAATATGCCTTGAGTAGAAAATGGAAGAGGGAACACTCTTTGATATTGGAAATGCCCACATTATCAGTTCCCGAGATAGAAGATATGATGAAACAATATTATAAGATATTTTTGGTTAAAATAAGAGCTCTAAATATACTAAGCTAGAAAACTTGCAGAGGTAGATGAAAATAGTCAACTATTATGGAATTCAATCCTCCAAGCCTGAGCTGAAGCTGACAAGTTAACACTAGTGGTGATACTCCAAAAGAAGAGAAAAAGAAAAGGTAAAGGATTACACTTGGATGATGTTGATCTGGCTACCAAGGAGCCTATAGAGCTATTTGACACTGAGGTACTAGACACAACCATAGCCATATATTTTTATCTAGCAAGTTATCAAGAATTATAATAGGATCCTCCAAGAAAGTTTTAAGAATAGGGACTAATGATGTTCTTATTGAAGACATCACAAATAGAGATCCTGATGATGTTAAAGATGATGAAGATATTACTATTGTTGTAGAAAAAATTGTAGAAAATGCACCAACCGAGGTAGTAACTAGTACAATACCGGGTGACCTAACGATTATAGTGCAAGTTGTTGAGATAATTTCTCAGAAGGAACCTGAAAGTTCAACTCTTGACCAATAAAAGAAACTATAGGGGAGCAAGGAACAAGTGAATAGGGCACAACAAAGACCAGTGACAATCAATGAAATTATTGAGATATGAGAATGTGACCAAGAACATTAGACCCTGAGGATCTTAGAAAATATGGGGAGTTGTGCACAAGGAAGGAAACACAAGAGAAACAAAGGAAGAGAGTAAAAAAAAATAGATTCTTGCAAAAATATTGGAGCTGGAAAAGAAAAAGAGATGGATTGATAAGTAGTACAAAGAGATAATGAGAGAAAGGAGTCATCAGGGATATGAAGAGATAACGGTGTATTATTAATATATTGGTTGAATTTTCTTGGTTATACAAGATGCCAACATAGGTGATTCAAGGGTGTTCATGCCTGATAATTTTTTGGGATGATCTCCCTCAAAATTATGTCCTCCTTGATCCATAGATCTATTCAAAAGTGATAACTGATCAAATAAATAAAAAAATTAGGTTGATATAAATACTATGAAGCATTTTTCAAAAATATTAAATGTGCAAAAGGGTACACAAAACAAATTTTAAAAATATTGCAATATATATCCCTTTAAATAGGTTGTAGAGAAAAATAGAATATTCTACAATATTGATGGCCAACAAAATAATTTCTATTCTAAAAATTAATTTTTAGGGATCACCGAAATAATTTCAAAAATCAATTAATTTTGTTGAGACACCACCCTTAGGAATATATTAAACATTTAAAACTTGAATAATATATTATTCTTGTCTGTTAATATGTTCTCCTTATGTCTTGCTAATTTGGAAAGCATAAATCACCTCTTTCTACATTGCCTTTTTGTTGCTGGATTTTGGTTAGTTGTATTGTCTTCATTTATGATTTCTTGGCTATTTCCTAAAAAGATGAATAGATTGATGGAGAAATGGAGCTTCTATATGTTTTTACATACAATAATACAAAATATTTTATCTCAAACCCCTCCATTTATGGTTGGAATAAATGGAAGGAGAGAAACAATAGAATATTTAGACAATAGCCTAGAAATAGAAAAGTAATCTCCCAAATAATTATAAATGAAATCAAGGAAAATGTGGATGTTACATCCTTTGGGTATTTCAAAGGCATGCCTAATCTATAAGGGATCATTATTAAAAAAAAATTGGAATACACCAAAACCTTATGAAGATCAATTAATTTTAAATGTGATCCAAGAAAGGAGACTAAGTCGAAACCACCAGAGGAAGGATGTGTCAAATACAACTTTGATGGTTTCTCTAATGAGAATATGTTGGAGATTTTGTAGCAAGCCAAAGTGTTGACTATATGTTTTTCATTGAGGACAACATATGGGTTTTGTGTAAGATCATGAGGGGCCAAAAAACTAGCGATGTGAAAAATATTCACTTTTCACTTGTCCAAAAGTGCATGAAAGTGCTTGTTGACTTTTTAGTAGGCCTGGGTGTCAGTACACCTGAGCAAAGCTGCCACCAAAGCACATACCTAATTAGGTACCTGAAAATATCGGGTACCCAAAAAATATCAGGTACCCGATATTTTTGGGTACCCGATAACTGTGGCATATATCCGACACCCGTGAGCCCTATTCTTCATTTCCTAGCGCGATTTCTTCAAGTTTCTAACCACATTTTTCTGATAATCGATATATTTTTGGATACCTGATATTGGAAACCCCAAATTTGACTCTAAGCATATTCGGTAAGTAGTTAATTGCATATTTTTATTAATTTATTTCATTTTCATTATAAATGTAGCATTTTTTTTAAAAATAGGTTTTTGTATTTATATTTGTAATAATATTGAAACTTAGGTTTGTTTTTTATTTAATCAGGCATGGCCTGACAACAATGAAGAAAATAACTCTCCAAATACAATCCCGAAAACAATCCCCCATATCTAAACCCTAAAACTTTACAAGATTTGATAGAAGAAAATTTGAACACAATACGAGGTTTCCAAAACATGTATCAAAATATACCTACATTAGGTCCCATGCTTGCCACACTAAATACAACTATTGGAAATATTGACACACTCACGTAGCAACATAATGTTTCTCTTCATTGGTGTGATGATATGCACACCCAATTTGATGATGGGCTTGACCATGATGGATTGCAGCCCTTAATATAAGTAAGATATAGCCGCCCTTTTTGTCGATCCTAAAATCGGAATACCAATTGACCCCAAAAAGCCCAAATTATCAATAAAATGGTGCAGAAATGAAGCAATGCGCACAAACTTTTGGGATCGCTAGTGATGGTTTTTGATAAACCACCACATAGAAATTTGGAGGTCCCATTTTATTTTCCTTAAAAAATTGTATGCTGAGTTTGTGCTTGGTCACCATGTTGATTATTGGAGTATGAGGCCCAACATGGGCATAGGCAGAGGAGCTCCTCAGACTAGGCCATCTTCCCAGTGCTAAAAGGCCACCACCTTTGTCCCCCCCACTGATGTCACACCCCCTCCTCTAGTGCAACATCCTGATATCATTTATGAGGCTGCTAAACTGACTATTAGGGCCATTCATTTACTGAGTGATTAGTTGATCACACAGGACTAGGTCAGTGTTGCCTCCTGTGAGATGCTGCTGGCGCATCGACATCTCATCAGAGTTCACATGTATGAGAGCCCCATATGTGCCTCGGACCACTTATTGATTCTGATATATTCACTTTCATGATATTGATGAGGGAGATATAGGAGGGCTGCAACACCTCATGGAGCATCTACATCTCATGAGAGTGCTCAGAAGGTTGCACGTAGAGCCATTGACTCCTATTGATACGGTAAGAGTAAACATTATAAATAAATTTGTCACATGATTTATTTAATTTAAAAATATTTATTTATTTAGATTAGTTTTAATGATTGCATTCACTTATGTATATATATTTTTTCCATTTATGTTCAGTCGATGGACACAGGAGGAGGTGAGACAGGTGGATGAGTCCACACTTTCGGCCATTTCATTTGGCCTTGATGACTATATGGTATATTATAAATTATGTACCCATTAGTTTTTTTTTGTATCATTTGGTGTACATGCTTAAATCTCTATCAATTAGAGCAATAAAATTCATACATTTACTAATATATATGTCATCTTATTGTGTTCTTGCAGGCTACAACTGACATCAGTGGGGGACGTGAGGGGGTTCCTCATCAGGTGTCAACAAGGAAAGGTAGTTAATTGTTTAAGATTAATTATGCATGCATATGTATGCCACTTGTGTGTAGTAATAAATATTTTAACTTGCACTTTATTGTATAGGGTGTGGCTATTGATGATGTCCCAAAACCGGTTCAGTGGCGTAGGGTTACAGGCATCTCGATTCAGAGTGATAGCCCAATTGTACGTAGACTTTTACATATTGTTATTTGTATTTTGTAACTAGGGTTGCTATGATGACAGTACATTGATATATAATTGACAATCTTTTTTACTCTCATAGGTTACTCCGACTGTGAGGGAGGTCCCACGAGAATCTTTGTTTCTTTGTTGACCCAGCCACTATTCCAGAGGAGGGATCACCAGATGTAAGTTTTAATTTTAATTCAATCAATTTGTAATTTTATTATGCTATCATCCTATTTTGTAGATTTATTACTCTATGTTGCACCAGTCTACTAATCTCATTATTGCAAATATATATTTATAGGTCAGAGTGGTATTGTTGGCATGGTCCCTTCGCTACCTGGGCCTTATGCTAGGACACCTGATCATGGTAGGCGATTGAGAGACCAGGTACAAATTTATTTGTATTCAATTATAATTTTAATTTAAATTAGTGTTTAAAAATTATGAATTATATATATATATGTACAAATCATATAAAGTAAGCAATCTAACTTTGGTTTGAACTCATTTTTATGCAGGATCAATCAGAGCCCAACACTCCTTCAAAGAGGCTACATTTTGATGATCCCTTACAACATAGGATGCAGTTTTAGTTTTGTGGTCATTTAGAGATGGACACTTGGCACATTTTGAGATGCATATATGCCACATTGTACACCTTAAAACATTGATTTTGTAGACATTTTGAAATGGCATGTGCCATATTTGTATATGCACATACTTTTGATACATTTGATACATATATAGAACATATTCATTTATATGTTTATATTTGTGTCATCTTTTGTATATACATATTTATTATTCATGTTTATGGAATTGATGGTGAAGTTATATCTTGTCTATGATTATCATTATGATTTAAATTATATCTTGTTGAAGTTACATTTTTTTTTATTTACTCTGGAAATACCCTGTTCATGGAGCTATTATGTTTGAGGTTTAACTTCTTGTTGGTGAATAGATTTGTCTTCAAAAGAAATGCTTACAAAATGACCCTTAAAGCCTAAACAAAAAGACTCAACCAACACCAACAGCTGGGTCACTTACACTATTGAGAAGCGTAAGTGCCCTTTGAATTATCTGGGTACAGCTCCCCATGCAGGATTTACAATGAATCAACTAAACTATAAATGATAATGCTTTTAACCTAAAAGCAATAAAGGCTTATAAACATCTATTCGTAAACATGAGATAGACGCAAAGGGACTAATTTATTGAAAAGAAAAGGATAGTAAATGCTACAAATTTCATTTGCCTAAATAATGCATTACAGAAAGAAACTAAGAGAGAAAGATGATTGGTTCTTTCCAAATACATGAAAACTATAGCATAAAGACCACAGATGATCGTGCCGATGATCAGACGTAATAAATATGCATTCAAAAGAAACCAATATCATTCAAAGATGAATATCAATCAGAAAGTGAGCATCTAAAATCAAGTTTTATATGCTGACATATCCTTCTTTAAACATAGAAAACAACAAAGATTCTGATGTTCCTGTACATTAATCATTATCTAAAAAAAAAACCCTCTTTCCCTACATTACAATAAAAATCCTAATCTATCCCTCCCCTGGCACAAGTCTCTCGGGTCAAGCGGAATCTGGAACCCCCAAAATCTCCTCTACGAGCCTTACTTATTTTCCCCTTTCGGTTAGTTTCTTTCCTATTATAATAACTAATTCTTGAGGACGTTTCTATCCACATCTTCTTTCTCAAATACATTAAAGTATCCTTTGTGAGTGCCTTAGTAATATTTGTTATGAAAGTCCATGTTACTTGGTGCTCTACATCTTTCAAAATGGATCTATTCCTATAGAATAGTACCATCTGGATCTTATTGCCAACACAAGTGTTAATGCCTCTGTGTTTTGATTGGACGCTTGGTGCTATAGCTAGAGCATGTCATTTCTAGCTCTCCACAAACATACCGCTTCATGCAAGTGACACCAAGAAACATTTTATCGAAGCCATCATACATATGTATTTTGGGATTCAATTGCAAGCACATCCTCCTCAATTTTCCCACCTTGTGAACCTGAAGCCAACATCTCTAAATCATGACGGATGTCAACACAAAGAACTACATTATCATGCGTCATGAAGGCAATCATCAACTTGGTATTGAAATCACTCTTAATTTTCCCACTGATATAGTCCCAGACCTCTATGAATCCAACAACCGAGCATGAAACAAGGTTTTGTCCATCAAGGAAGATGTTAGGTCCTCCTTGACATTCGGTGTTGGGGCATTCTCAGGAAATGATAATGTCTTAATATTGAAATTGCATTATAGATTATCGTGTTCTCGAATGCCAATACTGTCGATGTGAAAACCAATTCTCATTGTCATCGACCAGTCTAACCTGACAAAGCTTGGAAACTTCATTTTTGGATACCTTTTACTAGTTCTACTACTCCTATCTACAATTCCATATGCCGTGCTCTACTTGCAGGCATTCTGTTGAATAGTTTACATATATTGTCTATGCTTCCAAGTCACAATTTTTATGGGACTCGATAGTTAAAATTATAACCGACCCCAAGGATGATGGCATGTCCTTGGATAGATAGTGGCATTGATAGACCCCAAGGATGATGGCATGTCCTTGGATAGATAGTGGCATTGATAGCCTCTCCAACCATTTTAGTCTACCTTCATAACCATACCAAATAGGACAATGTCTGCTCAAAAAAATTTCTACTTGATCCACGAGCCTTGGAAGATCACTGCCCAATCATGCTTAGTGCTCCTTGGGGTCACTTGGGTCAAGTTTGGTCGCGAGTGTTTCGGTGACTCTGTGGGTAGAATGGGGTTTTCATTGGCATTTACCCAGCCAACCAGAGCTGATGGATTAGATAGTTTGATGCCAGGTCAGACGGTTTGAAAGATATGTTGCTAAGCCACTTTCAACTGACCCTGACTGCAAGTTTTGGCATCGACTGAGATCGCCTTGCCAAATGCAAATGAAGTCGAATCGCCCAAAGCTGAGAGAGGTTATTGTAGACCTCAAAAACAAGATCCCGTAGCACCTAATATTTTGTTGATAGCTCTCATGAGGTCTGAGATACGATCCCTAGAAGATCACGACCCAATCATGCTTAGTGCACCTTGGGGTCACTTGGGTCGAGCGTGGTCACGAGCATTCCGGTGACTCTATGGGTAGAATGGGGTTTTCACTAGCATTTACCTAGCCAACTAGAGCTGATGGAGAAGATGATTCGATGATAGGTTAGATGGTTTGAAAGATACACTACTGAGCCACTTTCAATTGACCCTCACTGCAAGTTTTGGCATCGACTGAGATCGCCTTGCCAAATGCAAATGAAGTAGAATCGCCCAAAGCTGAGAGAGGTTATTGTAGACCTCAAAAAAATGATACTATAATGCCTAAAAATTTGTCAATACCTCTCACGAGGTCCAAGATACGAGCCCCAGAAGATCATGGCCCAATCATTCTTAGTGCACCTTGGGGTCACTTGGGTCGAGCGTGGTCGCCAGCGTTCCGGTGACTCTGTGGGCATAATAGGGTTGTCATTGGCATTTACCCGGCCAACTGGACCTGATGGAGTAGATGGTTCAATGCCAGGTCAGACAGTTTGAAAGATACGCTGCTGAGCCACTTTCAACTGACCGTCACTGCAAGTTTTGGCATCGACTGAGATTGCCTTGCCATATGCAAACGAAGTCAAATTGCCCAAAACTGAGAGAGGTTATTGTAGACCTCAAAAACATGATCTTGTAGCACTTGATAGTTTTTCAATACCTCTCATGAGGTTTGAGATACGAGCTACTTTCAACTGATTGTTAGTGGTATGTTTAAAATTTGAACTATGAAATTAATCATGATTAACCTTGTTAAATTTGAACTGTGGAGCTTATTATGTTTTAGGTTTAACTTTTATAGATTTTTTGAAATCATAAAAAATAATATCCTTAAAAAATTACAAACAACAATCAAACATGTAAGAATTCAAACCATGCAAATGACATAAGTATATGACATGTAATATCTCTTCTTGGCACTATTGGCCACCCATACATGATTTTGGTCATAAGTCCTTATGAAGAGTTTAAGGAAATTTAACTTTTAAATCAAATTGATTGTTACAAATTGCCATTATAGGCTTCGAAAGATCTCAGTTAACCGTTAAGGATCCTTTTGTCCTTCTATCTCTGATTGGATCCATGGTGACCGTAGGCATCTTCATAGGTGCTCCTGCACAAGTTACATTCCACATATAAAACCAAGTTTATTGACTCAAAATACAATCTAAGAAAGGTCAAATTAATGTATTGAAATTAAGCTTAATGAACTTAGAAAATAATGCACTAAGTTAACTTATTACCTAGTCAAGTGTTCCTGAAGGGTCATCTCTTTGCTTCAGGGTCTCCAATAGTGCTTCATGATCAGCAGTAGTAATAGTCCAAAGTTCTTTTGTCTTTTCTCTTCCATGATGCTTTGAAAACTTGAAATTTGTTGCTATAACAAGGTGTGAATACATCAGAATAGTTTTGTGCTTCTCATAGTCTTCAAATGCAGGAACTCCATTCTTTCTAATCATGTATGTTCGCAACCATGTTCCTGCAACGACAACTGAACCAGTAGGATATGTGAACCCATCACCATCTGTCATCGGTTGTACAAGCTTCTATTTACCTTGTACACAATGTGCTAACCAATAATCTAACCTCTCATCATTCCCCTATGGTGCAACCAATGCAAAAACATCTCCTAGCTTCAAAAGATCTGAAAGATGGTCATAGTCAGCTGAAGTGTCCATGTCATCATTTCTTATAGAGAGTGTCAAAGATAAAGGAGTCAGATACTGTGGAACCCATGTATCCACCCACTCACTTGACTCGCAATGATCCCAATCATACTGAAAACACATGGGGCAAAAACAAGCCAACTCTTGTGTCCAAATGGTCCATGTACTACTATTGGAGCTTCGGAATGAATGCATTTTTTAAGAGTCTTTCACTATTTGACAATCCAATCTATCTCCTATAGTTCCCTCCTCAACCAACCAAAAGAATCTATGCACTGTAGAATCAAGACTCCCCCCTGTGACAATGCTAAAGTACACCAATCAACAATAGAATGAGCATCAAGAAGTACAACACCTAAAATCCTCAATTGCTCCTTAACTAGAGCTCTCTTCACACACGCACCTGCTCCATCATGCTCCCCTTTCCCATGCCCTGACTCAAAAAAAACTCCAAATATGAGGTACACCTCTCTCCACATGCATTCTACACAACCAATAAAACATTCTGGCATTCTTAAATTGACCGGTGCAATTATCCGACCAAATGAGATGCCTATCCATAGCAATACCATTTTTTTGCAAGAAGTCAAAATAGTTCTGGAAACAATGTTGAACAAACTCATGAGAGTGAGACCTGTCATCGCTCATATAAAAATGGTACTCTCTGATTATCTTTTGCTCATCTTTTGTGCTATCAGGGGATTGTCTATATGTGATGTGTACAAAAATAGCAACCTGAATCAAATTGTAATATTGAGCTTGAGTCTCATTTTGGGGCTGCAATGTATAGTTCTCCGCAAAGTCTACAACGGATATAATAGTTCCAATGGGGAAAGTGTCCTTACATGTCCTGAATTGTTGATCCAACCATTAAGACCTGTGACTATGCCTTGCATACTTGTAAAAAAGATTTGTCTTGAAATATGAGATAAAATCAGCAACATTGTATTCATTTGCAACTAACTCACATCTAGAGCCTTCACCTCCACTCTTCAATGTATATTTCACTATTTCATATACCTTTTTTTGGACGAGTGTCTTTCCAAAATTGTGTTCTAAACCCTCATGAAAACATGTTCTAAACTTGGACAAGCCACCACATTCTGAGCACTTGGCATTTAAGCAATCTTTTTTATAAAATAAACAACCATCATCTCTTTGACATAAAAATTGATCTAGCAAGTCTCTTGATGATTTGGGAAGACCACTTGCACCACAATCCTCTAGCATTTCATTAGTATGCAAAGTAGAATGAATGGACCGTAATAATTCATGATGCATTGAAAACTCAACATGATATTTGCAACAACATGTATTTCGAATCTTAAGGGGTACACAATAAAATGGCTTCATGGATTCAAAAGACCTTTGTGATATTTTCAATGTTGGATGTGTCTCAAAAAAAATTTTATACAACATTGTTTGACTTACCTCCACATAATGTTTAGGATGTGGAGAGTGGTCTCAATTGCCAACTCTCAACTTCAAGAAATCCTTCACATTTGGTGACACTCTTGAGTGAGCATCCCAAAATTGTTGAATTTCATCATTGACAACATCTGTTAGCTTCTTATCGAAACGTGGAAGTCTCCCACCATAAGCCCATGTATCAATTTGAAGGGGATCATCAAGTCCTTCTCTTCTTGCAAGTGCTCTACCCAAAGTTTTATGGTCTCTATTGAAGTCAACACAAGTTTGTCTCATCAAACGAGCCTTTCTCAACTGATGACTTACTAAGGAGGTTGTAATAACCCTCCGAGCAACTCTCTTGTCTTTTTCCCTGCTAGTCTTCCCAGTTCTATTGAGAGCATTGAAAAGATTCTTCACAACAATGGCATTTCTCTCCATTTTCTTGTTCACACGAATCTTCAATTTCATAAGCACAGGTCTCATCTTTTTCATCTTTAACAACTGCACAAAAATTTGACATTTCTCAACCAATGTCTTGTTTCGAAAAAATTGATCATAAAGTCTTAAAGCCCACAACCTAATGGTTCTATGTGACCTCTTTCCTTCCCAATTATTCATAATGTTCTCCTCAATTTCAATTAACCATTTAGGTGTTCTTGAAAGCCCCAAATTTGAAGATTGATTATCTTTATTGCAAGGGACTTCATTTCACATATAATTTGGAGATGTATAACATTCATGTGGTTCTTGTGCAACATTTTCGTTGCCAAAGTCTACATTTTCAATCTCCATCTGTGCATTTTCAAATTGAACATCCTCTTCACTTACAACTACATTTATGGGGTCACCTTGATTAATGTTTAACATACCTTCTCTCCTTCTTCGGTGATTTTCCTTATCTTTTTCCCTACATGCCTGAATTTCATCACTTGTCAGGTTCCTCTTGCGTTTAGCCTTTTGATGACTGGTGCTTCCCATGGTGAGACCACAAGTTGACAAAAGTCAAACAATGGGCCCCAAATCACATTTTTTGTTTTGCAACGTGTGAAAAAAAGTATAAAATCCGGTGATTGTCTGCTCTATGGGGACAGGGAATATTTTGGTCAAATATTGCCTGGGAAAAATCAGGTACCCAAAAATATCAGGTACCCGATATTCTCTTGCCAATGAAAAACCAGCAGGAGCAAATGAAAACAATTGAACTTTTACATATATTTATGTATATAATATATCTATAAAAAAGAGGCATATGATATATATAATGTATATTATATATGTACTAATGTATTATAATAGACTAATGTATTATATATATTAATGTATTAAATATACTAATATATATAATATATTATATATATACTAATGTATAATATATCCTAACATATATATATATATATATATATATATATATATATATATATATATATATATATATATATATATATATATATATATATATATATATATATATATATATATATATATATATATATATATATATATATATATATACACACACACTAATGTATACTAATATATTATATATAATATTACAAATTAAGGAGAAACTCTTGCAGAAATATGGAAATTATAATCTTCCTCCTAGAGCATACATTAATGAAGTTCTTCGTGCCTTAGCAGAGGAAGCCAGCTGGATTGTTCAAGCTTACGGTACTACATACAGAAATGTGGTATGTATTTTTGGCCTAAATTTTTTTCTCGTTTCTTTTAGGTCTTTAAAGGTCATCGGCTAAATCTTTGTATTAAATGTTCCTTTTACAAGCATCGTAAACCCTAGCTATGCAGAAATGGAGGCTTTGAAGAATAGTTCACTGGAGGCAAAGAAAGATTCCCTAGGGGTCCATTGGAATGCTCAAGTGTGTCTTAAGAGGTCCTAGGATCCTAATACCACTTAAGACACACTTGAGCGTTCTAATATGTCAAAATGGGTTCTGGGGACTCCCTAGGGGTACTAGTACACCTTATCACGCATTAGGACACCTAGAGAGTCTCCATGAACCCTTAAGACACATTGGAATGCTCAAATGTGTCTTAAGGGGTTGTAGGACCCCTTAGGACACACTTGAGCATTCTAATGCATCAAAAGGCGTCATGGAGACTCCCTAGGGGTCATAGTATGTCTTATCATGCCTTAGGACCCCTAGAGTGTCCCCATGATCGCTTTAGACACATTGGAATGCTCAAGTGTGTCTTAAGGGGTCGTAGGACCCCTTAAGACACACTTGAGCATTCTAATGTGTCAAAAGGGGTGATGGAGACTCCCTAGGGGTCCTAGTACACCTTATCTGACACATTAGAATGCTCAAGGGTGTCTTAAGGGGTATTAGGACCCCTTAAGACACACTTGAGCATTCGAATGTGTCAAAAGGGGTCATGGGGACTCCCTAGGTGTCCTTGTATGCCTTATCACGCTCTAGGATGCCTAGGGAGTCCCCATGACCCCTTTTGACGCATTAGAATGCTCAAGTGTGTCTTATGGGGTCCTAATACCCCTTAAGACAAACTTGAGCATTCTAATGTGTCAAATAGGGTCATGGGGACTCCTTAGGGGTCCTAGTACTCCTTATCACACATTAGGACACCTAGCGAGTTCCCATTACCCCTTTTGACACATTGGAAAGCTCAAGTGTGTCTTAAGGGGTCGTAGGACCCCTTAAGACACACTAGAGCATTTCAATGTGTCAAAAGGGGTCATCGGGACTCCCTAGGGTTCTTAGTATGCCTTATCACACGTTAGGACCCCTAGGGAGTCCCGATGACCCCTTTTAACACATTTCAATGCTCAAGTGTGTCTTAAGAGGTCGTAGGACCATTTAAGACACACTTAACCATTCCAATGTGTCGAAAGGGGTCATGGGGACTCCCTGGGTGTCCTAATGCACACTAGGACACCTAGGGAATCCCCATGATCCCTTTTGATGCATTGGAATGCTCAAGTGTGTCTTAAGAGGTCTTTTTGATGCATTAGAATGCTTAAGTGTGTCTTAAGGGGTCCTAAGACCCCTTAAGACACACTTGAGCATTCCAATGTGTCAAAAGGGGTCATGGGGACTCCCAAGGTGTCCTAGTACGCCTTATCATGTATTAGGACACATAGGGATTTCCCATCACCCCTTTTGACACATTAGAATGCTCAAGTGTGTCTTAAGGGGTCCTAGTACACCTTAATTAAACATCGAGACTCTCTAGAGTAAGAACCCTTAAGACACACTAGAGCATTCCAATGTGTCAAAAGGGGTCATCGAGACTCTCTAGGGGTCGTAACGCTTGATAAGGTGTACTACAATCCCTAGGGAGTCTCGATGACCCCTCTTAACACATTGGAATGCTCAAATGTGTCTTAAGGGGTTGTAGGACCCCTTAAGACACACTTGAGAATTTCAATGTGTCAAAAGGGGTCATGGGGACTCCCTAGGTGTCCAAATGCACATTAGGACACCTAGGGAGTCCCCATGACCCCTTTTGATGCATTGGAATGCTCAAGTGTGTCTTAAGGGGTCCTAATACCCCTTAAGACACATTGGAGCATTCCAATGTGTCAAAAGGGGTCATGGGGACTCCCTAGGTGTCCTAATGTGCATTTGGACACCTAGGGAGTCCCCATGACCCCTTTTGACACATTGAAATTCTCAAGTGTGTCTTAAGGGGTCCTCTGACTTCTTAAAACACACTTAAGAATTCTAATGTGTCTTAAGGGGTCATGGGGACTCTATAGAGGTCCTAACACATGATAAGGCTTACTAGGACCTCTAGGGAGTCCCCATGACCTCTTTTGACACATTGGAATGCTCAAGTGTGTCTTAAGGGGTCCGATGACCCCTTAAGACACACTTGAGCATTCCAATATGTTTTAAGGGGTCATGGGGACTCTCTAAGGGTCCTAACATGTGATAAGGCATACTAGGACCCCTAGGGAGTCCCCATGACCACTTAAGACACATTGGAATGCTCAAGTATGTCTTAAGGGGTCGTACGACCCCTTAAGACACTTGAGCATTCCAATGTGTCTTAAGGGTTCATGGAGACTCTCTAGGGGTCCTAACGTGTGATAAGGTGTATTAGGACCCCTTAAGACATACTTGAGCATTCCAATGTGTCAAAAGGGGTCCTGGGGACTCCTTAGGGGTCTTAAGGCATGATAAGGCATATTAAGACCCCTAGGGAGTCCCCATAACCCCTTTTGACACATTGGAATGCTCAAGTGTGTCTTAAGGGGTCCTATGACCCCTTAAGACACACTTGAGCATTCCAATATGTCTTAAGGGGTCATGGGGACTATCTAGGGGTCCTAACACGTGATAAGGTGTACTAGGACCCCTAGGGAGTCCCCATGACCCCTTAAGATACATTGAAATGCTCAAGTGTGTCTTAAAGGGTCGTACGACCCCTTAAAACACACTTGAGCATTCCAATGTGTCTTAAGGGTTCATGGAGACTCTCTAGGGGTCCTAACATGTGATAAGGCCTATTAGGACCCCTTAAGACATACTTGAGCATTCCAATGTGTCAAAAGGGGTCCCAGGGACTCCTTAGGGGTCCTAAGGCATGATAAGGTGTATTAAGACCCCTAGAGAGTCCTCATAATCCTTTTTGACACATTGGAATGCTCAAGTGTGTCTTAAGGGGTCCTATGACCCCTTAAAACACACTTGAGCATTCCAATGTGTCTTAAGGGGTCATGGGGACTCTCTAGGGGTTCTAACATGTGATAAGGCATACTAGGACCCATAGGGAGTCCCCATGACCCCTTAAGACACATTGGAATGCTCAAGTGTGTCTTAAGGGTTCATGGAGACTCTCTAGGGGTCCTAACGTGTGATAAGGCGTATTAGGACCCCTTAAGACATACTTGAGCATTCCAATGTGTTAAAAGGGGTCCTCGGGACTCCTTAGGGGTCCTAAGGCATGATAAGGCATATTAAGACCCTTAGGCAGTCTCCATAAACCCTTTTAACATATTGGAATGATCAAGTGTGTCTTAAGGGGTCCCAATACTCCTTAAGACACACTTGAGTATTCCAATGTGTCTTAAGGGGTCGTGGCGACTCTGTAGGTGTCGTAAGGTGTGATAATGCATACTAGGATCTCTAGGGAGTCCCCATGACCCATTTTTGACACATTTGAATGCCCAAGTGTGTCTTAAGGGGTCCTACAACCCCCTAAGACACACTTGAGCATTCCAATGTGTCAAAAGGGGTCATGGGGACTCCCTAGGGGTCCTAGTATGCCTTATCATGCGTTAGGACCCCTAGAGAGTCCCCATGACCCCTTTTGACACATTGCAATGCTCAAGTGTGTCTTAAGGGGTATTAGGACCCCTTAAGACACACTTGAGTGTTCCAATGTGTCAAAATGGGTCATGAGGACTCCGTAGGGGTCCTAGTATGCCTTATCATGAGTTAAGACCCCTAGGGAGTCCCAATGACCCCTTTTGACACATTGGAATGCTCAAGTGTGTCTTAAGGGGTCCTAGGGGTCAAAAGGGGTCATTGGGACTCCTTAAGGGTCCTAGTATGCCTTATCACACCCTAAGACCCCTGGGGAGTCCCCATGACCCCTTTTGACAAATTGGAATGCTCAAGTGTGTCTTAAGAGGTCCAAAGACCCTTTAAGACACACTTGAACATTACAATGTATCGAAAGGGGTCATGGGGACTCCGTACGGGTCTTAGTAAGCCTTATCATGCGTTAGGACCCCTAGAGAGTCCCCATGACCCCTTTTGACACATTGGAACCCTCAAGTGTGTCCTAAGAGGTCATAGGACCCCTTAGGACACACTTGAGAGTTCCAATGTGTCAAAAGGGGTCATGGGGACTCTCTAGGGGTCCTAGTACACCTTATCGCACGTTAAGACCCCTAGAGAGTCCCCATGACCACTTTTGATGCATTGGAATGTTCAAGTCTATTTTAAGGGATTGTAGGACCCCTGAAGATAGACTTGAGCATTCCAATGCATCAAAAGGGGTCATGGGGACTCCCTAGGGGTCCTAGCATGCCTTATCATGCTCAAGTGTATCTTAAGGGGTCCTCTGACATGTCCTAATGCATTCTAAAGGGTAATCATTCCATTGAAGTTGCATTTGAAACCCTAATGACCCCTTAATGGGCCTATCGACCCTGATTCGACATGTGGTGTCCTGAGACCACCCCATCGACCCCTTTCGAGTTCTACTAGGCAAAAGTAATCCAAATTGGGTACGTAGGTCCTCTGACATGTCCTAATGCATTGCAAAGGGTCCCCATTCCATCAAAGTTTCATTTGGAACCCTAATAACCCCTTAACAGGCCTACCGACCCTGATTTGACATGTGGTCTCCCGAGAGTACCCCATGGACCCCTTTCGAGTTCTACTAAGAAAAAGTCATCTAAATTATGGAATTAGGTCCTTTGAAATTTCCTAATGTGTTCCAAATGGTCACCATTCCATCAAAGTTTCATTTCGAACACTATTGACCCCTTAACAGGCCTACCGGCCCCGTTTCGACATGTAGTCTCCTGAGAGCACCCCATTAACCCCTTTTGAGTTCTACTAGGAAAAAGTCATCCAAATTTGGTAAATAGGTCCTATGACATATTCTAATGTGTTACAATGGGTCACTGTTCCATCAAAGTTGCATTTCAAACCCTATTGACCCCTTAATAGGCCTAACGACCTTGTTTCGACATGTGGTCTCCCAAGAGCACCCCATGGACCCCTTACGAGATCTAGTAAGAAAAATTCATCCAAATTTGGTACATAGGTCCTATGACATATCCTAATGTGTTCCAAAGGGTCACTATTTCATCGAAGTTTCATTTGGATGACACCTTAACAGGCCTACTAACCCTGATTTGACATGTGGTCTCTCGAGAGCACCCCATGGACCCCTTTCGAGTTCTACTAGGGAAACATCATGCAAATTTGGTATGTAAGTCCTTTGACATATCCTAATCATTCCAAAGGGTCATTTTTCCATCAAAGTTGCATTTGAAACCCTAATGACCCCTTAACAGGCCTACCGACCCCGATTCGACATGAGGTCTCCCGAGAGCACCCCATGAACCCCTTTCGAGTTATACTAGGAAAAATTAGTCCAAATTTGGTACATAGGTCTTATGACATGTCGTAATGCATTCCAAATGGTCACCATTCCATAAAAGTTGTATTTGGAACCCTAATGACCCTTTAATAGGCCTATCGACCTCGTTTCGACATGTGGTCTCCCGAGAGCACCCCATAGACCACTTTCGAGTTATACTTGAAAAAAGCTATCCAAATTTGGTACATAGGTCCTCTAACATGTCCTAATGCATTCCAAAGGGTCACCATTCCTTCAAAGTTGCATTTTGAACCCTAATGACCCTTTAATAGGCCTACCGACCCCGATTCGACATCAGGTCTTCCGAGAGCACCCCATGGACCCCTTTCAAGTTCTACTAGGGAAAAGTCATCCAAATTTTGTACATAGGTCGTATGATATGTCCTAATGTGTTCCAAAGGCTCACCATTCCATCAAAGTTACATTTGGAACCCTAATGACCCCATAATAGGCCTACTGACCCTAATTCGATATGAGGTCTCTCGAGAGCACCCCATGGACCCCTTTCGAGTTCTATTAGAAAAAAGTCATCTAAATTTGGTATGTAGGTCCTATGACATGTCCTAATACATTCCAAAAGGTCACTATTTCATAGAAGTTGCATTTCGAACCCTAATGACCTCTTAACAGGCCAATCCACCCCGATTCGACATGTGGTCTCCCGAGAGCACCGCATGGACCCCTTTCAAGTTCTACTAAGCAAAAGTCATCCAAATTTGGTACATAGTTCCTATGAAATGTTCTAATGCATTCCAAAGGGTCACCGTTCCATCGAAGTTGCATTTGTAACCCCAATGACCCCTTAACAGGCCTACCGACCCCGATTCAACATGAGGTCTCTTGAGAGCAACCCATGGACCCCTTTCAAGTTATTTTGGGAAAAAGTCATATGACTCATAGAATTAGGTCCTCTTACATGTCCTAATTCATTCCAAAGGGTCACCATTCCATCAAAGTTTCATTTCAAACCCTAATGCCCCCTTAACAAGACTACCAACCCCGATTCGACATGAGGTCTCCCGAGAGCACCCCATGGACCCCTTTCGAGTTCTAATAGGAAAAAGTCATCTAAATTTGGTACGTAGGTCCTATGACATGTTCTAATGCATCCAAAAGGGTCACCATTCCATCAAAGTTTTATTTAGAACCCTAATGACCCCTTAATAGGCCTACCGACCCCATTTCGACATGTGGTCTCCCGAGAGCACACCATGGACCCCTTTTGAGTTTTACTAGGTAAAAGTCATCCAAATTTGGTACATAGGTCCTATGAAATATCTTAATGTGTTCCAAAGGGTGACTATTCCATCAAAGTTTCATTTGGAACCCTAATGACCTCTTAACATGTAGGTATCGACCCCAATTCGACATGTGGTCTCTCGAGAGCACCCCATGAACCCCTTTCGAGTTCTACTAGGCAAAAGTTATCCAAATTTGGTACGTAGGTCATCTGATATGTCCTAATGCATTCTAAAGAATCACCGTTCATTGAAAGTTTCATTTGGAACTTCGATGACCCCTTAAGTCACCTATCGACCCCGAATCACATAATGGTCTCCCAAGAGCACCCCATGGACCCTTTTCGAGTTTGACTAATCAAAATTCATCTAAATTGTGGAGTTAGGTCCTCTGACATGTCCTAATGTGTTCCAAATGGTCACCGTGCATCAAAGGTTGTCTCACGAGCCCTAATGACCCCTTAAGACGCCTAGCGACACTGATTGGACATGTGGTCTCCTAAGAGCACCCCATGGACCCTTTTCGAGTTGGATTAAGAAAAAGTCATTAAAATTTGGTACATTGGTACTCAGATATGCCCTATTGCCTTCCAAATGGTCACTGTACATTCGAAGTTGCCTCACAAACCCTAATTACCCCTTAAGATGTCTAGCAACCCCGATTCAACCTATTGTCTCATGAGAGGATCTGTTATAACTTAAATTAAATATTAAAATAATATATAAAATATTTGAAAAAATACAATATTTAATAGACTAAATATATAATATATATATTATAAGATATATTAGATATTACATTTAATATATATTATATAATATACAATATATAAATGTCCTATTCATTTTATATATTATATATATTAGACATTATATTATATTTTATTATATTATATACACAACAATATTTAATATATAATTTATAATATATACATATATATATATTATGTAACATTTATATTATAATATAAAAATATTGCATTTAATATAAATCTGAACAGACTATATACTTAGGCCGTTTAAATTGATATTATCGAATATATAATATAAATAAATAATATATAATATATATACTATATAATATAAAATATAAAACATAAAATATAAAAGCTAAATTTAAAATATATAAATTATTCATTGTTAGGGTGAAAGAAAAAAACATCAAAATTAAAGGGAAATAAAAAAAGAGTGGGAGGGGGAAACTTTTCAAATTTGAAATTAAGGCAAAATCGGGTAATAGCTTTGGAAACCAAAGCTCCATGGTCAACGCTGAAGGTGTGCAAAAAATGTGTTTTTTTGCTCTTTTTCTTATGTCAACACTTCGACCATTAGGTTGACGACTTTTTTTCCACCCGATTTCAATAAAATGAAAAGGGTTTCTTCAGATGATTGTCAGCTTTCCATCGATATAAGTGCTGTCAGGTTTTGAATTCGTTAAGTATTTATTAGTTATTTTCTAGTTCACTTACGTCTAAAGTCCCGATTGACATACTAATAGAAAAATAGCTATAACTTTCAAACTGTATAACATTTTTGAAATCCAAAAGATGCGTCACATTCTATGCTTCATCTAGTATAAGAAAAAATTAAAAAAAATTGAATTATGATAAGTTTTCAATGAGTTAAGGTGGTCAGACATGAGAGTTTTTAAATTCTGAAAGCGCTGTAGCAAAAAAATCATAATTAATTATCTGTCTGGAATAAAAATACCAAAAAATATGTGTCACATCCGGGCATGAGTCAACTACTTATATATAGAATATTATAAAAAAATATTATCATTTGCTTTTGATTAGGGTGGTCAGACATACACGTACTTCTTATTTTTTTGCTGAAATGTTTGTAGTGTTGCATTGCAATCTATACTTTTTACCAATCATATTAATTTTTTTTCAAAAAAGGCTTAGTAGTTTAGAAACTACATTCAATTTCCTACAAATTATATTCTTACAACTTTTTGATATTAGGTTGATAACTAGTTCATTTTTTTACGCCAAGTTGACTAATCCCGGTTGTCTGATTTTTCATTGCCACTTAAGGGCATAGGTTGGCCCCTCATGATCCTGCACATACTCGGGGACTCTCTAGGTGCCCTAATGCATGATAAGGTGTACTAGTATCCCTAGGGAGTCCCCAGAACCCCTTTTGACACATTAGAATACTCAAGTGTGTCTTAAGTGGTATTAGGATCCCTTAAGACACACTTGAGCATTCTAATGTGTCAAAAGGGGTCATGGGGACTCCCTAGGGGTCCTAGTACACCTTATCACATGTTAGGACCTTTGGAGAGTCTCCATGACCCCTTTTGACACATTGGTATGTTCATGTGTGTCTTAAGGGGTATTAGGACCCCTTAATACACACTTGAGCATTCTAATGCGTCAAAAGGGGTTGTGGGGACTCCCTGGATGTCCTAATGTGTGATAAGGTGCATTAGGACACCTAGGGAGTCCCCATGACCCTTTTTGATGCATTAGAATGCTCAAGTGTGTCTTAAGGGGTCCTAATACCCCTTAAGACACACTTGAACATTCTAATGTGTCAAAAGGTGTCATGGGGACTGCCTAGGGGTCCTAGTACGCCTTATCATGCATTAGAACACCTAGGGTGTTCCCATGATCCCTTTTGACACACTGGAATGCTCAATTGTGTCTTAAGGGGTCCTAAGACCCTTTAAGACACACTACAACATTGTAATGTGTCAAAAGGGTTCATAGGGACTCTCTATGGATTCTAACATGTGATAAGGCATATTGGGACCCCTAGGGAGTCCCAATGACCCCTTTTGACACATTGGAACACTCAAGTGTGTCTTAAGGGGTCGTAGGACCCTTTAAGACACACTTGAGCATTCCAATGTGTCAAAAGAGGTCATGAAGACTCTCTAGGGGTCCTAACACATGATAAGGCATACTAGGACCCCTAGGGAGTCCTAATGATCCCTTTTGACACATTGGAATGCTCAAGTGTGTCTTAAGGGGTCGTAGGACCCTTTAAGACACACTTGAGCATTCCAATGTGTCAAAAGGGGTCATGAGGACTCTCTAGGGGTCCTAACGTGTGATAAGGAATACTAGGACCCCTAGGGAGTCCCAATGACCCCTTTTGACACATTGGAACACTCAAGTGTGTTTTAAGGGGTCGTAGGACCCCTTAAGACACACTTGAGTGTTCCATTGTGTCATAAGGGGTCATGGGGACTCCCTATGGATCTTAACGCGTGATAAGGCATACTAGGACCCCTAGGGAGTCCCCATGACCCCTTTTGACACATTGGAATGTTCAAGTGTGTCTTAAGGGGTCGTAGGACCCCTTAAGACACACTTGAGCATTCCAATGTGTCAAAAGCGTTCATGGGGACTCCCTAGGGGTCCTAACGTGTGATAAGACATACTAGAACCCTTAGGGAGTCCCAATGACGCCTTTTGACACATTGGAATGTTCAAGTGTGTTTCAAGGGGTTCGAAGATCTCTTGAGACACATTTGAGCATTCCAATGTGTCATAAGGGGTCATGGGGACTCCCTAGGGGTCCTAACGTGTGATATCTCAATCCCAATCCCTAGGGGTAATAATGTGCTCACAATCCCTGCCATATTTCAGAGTACTTATGAGAAGCAATGGCAAAAGTCTGAGACAGAGGTGGTGCTGGCATTGAAGCGGTAAGACATTCTTCATAATATCATGGGGGGGGGCACCATCGAAATGGCAAGGCTTTCCTCGTAATGTCATGTTGCCACTGATCTCTTCTTTAAATTTATTAAGGCGGTCAGTTCTACAACACGTGCATGATTTCTAGTACAACTGCTCATTTTACCAAACCCTTCGCCGCTCTCCATAATCTTTGACCAGTTCAAAGATCCATCTGATTGTTCTTGTTTAACCTCCCAATGACTCTGTTCAGCTACCGGATTATCAATAGGCATGGTACAATTATCTGGCATGACTAGAATCTATTTCAAGAACCTTTACAATTTAGAATTTCGGTTGAAAAAGAAGGGAAAGATACCATTTCATAGCCACAAGTGGTGGAAACAGAGTGATTCTCTTGCCCTCTGCTTCTATAATCCGCCTCCAGTTAACTATTCTTCAAAGCCTCCATTTCTGCGTAGCTAGGGTTTTTGGCACCTGTAAAAGGCACTACTATGCCACTGTAGGGACTCATGCTCGTGCTCTGAATCATATTAAATAATATTTAAAATGTAAAATGTCTATTATATAATATTTAATATATAATATTATATATTATATATAATATATAATCTAATATATAGTTTTTAATATTAATATATATTAAATAATATTAAATATAACATTTAATATATAATTCATATTATATAATATTTAATATATAACTAATATATAACAATTAATATATAATTGATATTATATAATATTTAATATATAACTAATAACTATCAAATATATATCAAATATATAACTATCAATTATATAACTATAATTGATAAAGTGGAACCAAATTTCAAAATTAGAAATTACAGAAAGTGGAGGCAAAGCAAAAATTTGAAATTCTATCGCTAGATTCAGGTACCCGAAAATATCGGGTACCCAATTAGGCTCGGTATTGGTCTGTGCACCAAACCTACCTGGTCAACTCTTCAAGTGTCACAAAAATGTGTTTTTCTTTTGTTTCTCTCAGTTCCAAAATTCGACCATGTAGCTGATGACTTTTTTTTCACTCGAGTTTGATAAAATGAAAAGGGTATCTTAAGGAGATTATCAGCTTTCTATCTATATAATTGCTGTCAAATTTTGAATTCATTAAGTAATTATTAGTTATTTTCTAATTGAGCTACCTCTAAAGTGTTGATTTAGATACTGATTGAAAAATGACTATATCTTTCAAACGGTATAACATTTTTGAAATTTGAAAGATGCGTCACATTCTATGCTTCATATAGTATAAGAAAAAATTTTAAAAAATTGAATTATGATAAGTTTTCAATGACTTAAGGTGGTCAGACACGAGAGTTTTTAAATTCTGAAAGCGCTATAGAAAAAAAATCGTAATTAATTATCTGTTTGGAACAAAAATACCAAAAAATATGTGTCACATCTGGGCATGAGTCAGCTACTTATATATATAATATTATAAAAAAATATTATCATTTGATTTTGATTAGGGTAGTCAGACATACACGTACTTCTTATTTTTTTGCTGAAATGTTTGTAGTGCTGCATTGCAATCTATACTTTTTACCAATCATATTAATTTTTTTTCAGAAAAGGCTTAGTAGTTTAGAAACTACATTCAATTTCTTACAAATTATATTTCTACAACTTTTTGATATTAGGTTGATAACTAGTTCATCTTTTCACACCAAGTTGACTAATCCTGATTGTCTAATTTTTCATTGCCACTTAAGGGCATAGTTTGGGCCCTCATGATCTTGCACATACCCATATGGTAAGTAGCATGTGTGGAAGCCTGATGGAAAGAGCCTTGAGTATATGTTTCCTATATATGTTATTAGCATGATATCATAGACATAGAGATTGATTCTGAGTGAAGATAGTAATATAGTAGTCTATATCAGTGAGTGTCCCTGACAGGTCCCAGGAAGAGTTCTATATGTGATTTACAATATGGTTGCAATGAAGCCTTGCACATTTATATTTATATTTTAGACATTTTTATGATGCTATGTTCATGGACACAGAGTCAGATATGCCGTACGGGATGAGTTATGAAGTCTTTAGTTGACAGTCACAATTTCTTGAGTTTATCTGGTAGAGCCGACAGTGTTCATATTGTTGTAGTAGTTGCACCTATAATTTTTATATGCATGCTTGCAATAGTGTTTGGAGAAGATTTAAGTATGTTTGGTTAAGGGTGCATGACATAATTCAACATGAGAAGAAAGTATCAGTTAATTTGGTGGAGCCGACAGTGTGAAGTGATGCGTCTACTCAGATGGAGTTGCACGGTCCTAATTTGTGTTGCGTACTTAGAAGAACCAACTGAGAAGTGATTGGAGAGTTGTATTATTTATCTAATATGATTTCAAGATGGTTCTAATAGGCCAACTTGATTATATCATTTAGAGGCAGATATTTATAGGCAGTCATTTGTGATTGCTAAGTATGGCAGATAGTTGAAAGAAAAGAGTAGAATAGAAGGTGTGAAGTATTGAGCCATCAACAGAAGCTCTATGTGACAAAGTAGAGATTTTATGCTATTCATTGGAGTTGATCAAGAGAATAGGTCTTCTCGTAGTTCACCAAGATCCAAATGTAGTGTGTATCTATTAAAAAGAGGGTTGCAGCCTTCACCCCTTTGATTAGTGTGCTTCCAGACAGTGTGTCATCACCCCTAACAGGGTTAAGTGTAAAAGACCCCTAATAGGGTCTGACCTTTGACCTGGTCACTATACTTAATGCATTGTAAAGATCAACTCCTAACAAGGTTGTAAGATCTTCTAACAAGGATCATAATACCCTAGTGTAGTTTATAGTGGGTGCTAATTTCCATTGGGGTTTTTACCTATTTGGGTTTCCCTGTTACCAAAATTGTGGTGATGTGTTAAGTGTTCCTATATTTTTTTTATGCTTAGTATTATTTTTTATTTAATTGGATAAAGAATTGAATCTTGTAGATAACTGATTCACGCCCCCACCCCCTCTCAATTATCTCTTAGGACTATTCCTAACAATTGGTATCAGAGCCAAGTGCCTCTCAAAGAAAGTTTAATAGCTTGAGGTTGATCAGATGGAATTCTCTAGAAAAGAAAGTCCTAAGTTTGATGGAGAGAACTATCTAGATTAGAAGAACAAAATGATGACACACCTACAGTGCATTGCCTTTGAGATTTTTGAAGTAGCTATGGAAGAAGTTTAGATTCCCTCTCTAGAATATCTAGCAAAGAAAGATGCAACTCTTAAGAAAAAGGAGATTTTCACTCAAAATGCTATTTCCAAAGAAGCCCTTATGAGTGCATTGTCTAATAGTGATTTTTCAAAGATCAAGAAAGTAGATAAAGCCTACAAGATTTGGAAGTATCTAGAAGACATGTTTGAAGGAGATGTCCAATCCAAGAATGTGCATAGAAAGACATGGATGAAAAAGTACAATACATTGGGGATGCTACCTAAAGATAACATTAGAGCCTACAATCAAAGGATTAATGAAGCAGTTGCAGGAATCAGAAACAATGGTGGAGAGATCTTAGAAGAAGACATAATGGATAAGTTGATTGCTACTTTTACATCATAATATGAGAGAAAGATAAATATCCTAGATGAGACTATGCAATTTTCAAAAGACTTCAAAAGAGAGACCTTAATCAAATAGATTTCAGCTTTTGAGATATCAAGTTTGAAGACAGAGCCTAAAAGTGAGACAACCTTCAAAGCTTCAATCCATGGTAAGAAATCCTTAAACACTTCTATTAATTTTGATGATGATGATGATGAAGAGACAGAACTAGATGATTTCATTTCTTTGATTGCTAAGAAATAAAGGAAAGGAAAATGAAAATATGAAGGTCAGTTACCATTCAAATGCTTTTCATCTAACAAGATTGGTCACTTTGCATCTAAGTGTCCTATTAGAGTCAAGAAGTTCAAAACTAACTACAAGCCCAAGTATAAAAAAGAATGTTACTATGCTGGATATGGAGTATCATATGAAGAGTCAACAGAAGATGAAATTGGATTCATTTCTCTTGAATACATGGAGAAAATGTTTGATGAAATGGAACTTGAAGATGAAAAGAAAGCACAAGGTTTAGCATTGATTTCACAAGCTAACATCAGGATAGATTGGATCATTGATAGTGGTTGCTCACATCACATGACATGAGACAAGGATAGATTTGTACATCTAGATAGATACAAAGGAGGCATGGTTAGATTTGGAGACAACACTCCTAAACCTATCATAGGTAGATGATGTATCACCTTGCATGGAAAGAACAAAATTGATGTTGTTCTTTATGTTAATGGTTTGCAACATAACTTACTAAGTGTTGGATAGTTGCTTGACAAAGGATATCAATTGGAATTCAAGGAAAACAAGTGCATCATTAATAACAAGGAGAAATGATTGCATCAGGTTCAAAGACTAAAGGTAATATGTTTCAGCTTAATTCTGAAGCAAGTTGTTTTGTTGCTAAAGTAGTTGATAGTTTTTTATGGCACAAAAGACTATGTCACATCAATTCTGACAACATAGTGAAGATAAGCAATGTAAAGGGAGTAGGAGACCTTCCTAGCATTTCAAAACTAGTTGATACAATATGAAAGGAATGTGTAATGGGAAAGCATGTGAGGAATTCATTTTGAAGAAAGCACAATTTGGTAGAAAAAAAATTGGATCTAGTGCATAGAGACCTATGTGGGCCAACTCAAACAAGATCATACTATGGTGAAATGTACATTATTTTGTTTGTTGATGATTATTCTAGAATGATGTGGGTTTCATTCTTAAAAGACAAGCTAGAAGCATTTAAAAAGTTAAAAATATTCAAATCTAAGGTTGAAAATGAGTCTGGATTAAAGACTAAATGTCTGAGGTCAGATAGAGGAGGACAATTCACCTCTGACATATTTTATGAGTATTGCAAAGAACATGGGATAAAGAGACAATTGAGTGCAGATAGAACCCCTCAGTAGAGTGGGATTGCATAAAGAAGGAATATGATCATACTTGACACAATGTGCACCATCATGATTGAAAGAAAGGTCACACACACATATTGGAGAGATATGGGCAATACTGTAGTCTATACAATCAATAGAATTCAATTAAGGCCAGACGTAGACAAGACACCCTATGAGCTGTGGTTTGGGAATATACTTATAGTCAAATACTTCAGAATCTTTGGAAGCAAGTGCTACATCAAGAGATATTAAGAAATTTTCAAGTTTGATGCAAGAAGTGATGAAGGTATTTTTCTTGGTTACTCTAATAAAAGAAAAGCCTATACATGTTTTAATTTAAAATTGAAGAAGATCATTGAAAGTGCTCATGTTAAGATTAATGATAATTTTATGATTCAAGAAAGATATCATGATTATGTACCTATGATTGAAGAAGAACCTAGACCTACCACTAGAGAAATAGTTGTTGATGAAATATTTGACAGCATTGATGTATTATTCAATTACCCTGAAACTAGTGAAGAAGAATCACATAAGTCATATGAGAGAATCACACCTAATGTTCCTAAATTCACATCTAGATATCATTCAAAGGAAGACATCATGGGAGATCAAAACAATAAAATCATGACAAGATCAAAAGAAAAGAGTTCCACAGCAAATGAAGAGGTATGTTTACTATCACAGATTGAACCCTTAAATGTTGAAGATACATGTAATGATTCAGATTGGCATGAAACAATGAAAGAAGAACTAGATTAGATAATTAAGAATGACACATGGGAATTGGTCCCTAGGCCTAGTGATAAGAATGTGATTGGAACCAAGTGGATATTAAGAAATAAGATGAATGAAGATGGAACAGTTGTAAGAAACAAAGAAAGAATAGTATGTAAATGATATGCGTGAAAAGAGAAGGAATTGATTATTCTAATACATTTTCCCCTATAAGAATATTGGAAGCCATAAAATTATTTCTAGCCTTTGCTACTATTATACACTAAGTTTGTGCCTTTGTCTCAAGCTCTCATAGTATTGATAACCTAGTATAACATGGGAATCATCTCCAGGTTGTGGGGCCTATGCTAACTGAGATGAGACCTCCAAGTTCTAGGCTAGTTCCTCTTGGATAATCACCTTAATTTTCTTCTAGACATGAAAGTAAACTTTGGAGGGAAAGGGATAGAAAGAATTCTTGGAAAGGGAAATGACTCAAAGCAAACTACCTACTAGGTGATGCACCGAAACTAGGGTTTGGATCTCAGTATGTAGGATGAAATCAATGAAAGACTTAGGTCTAGTAGGTCACAACTTATAGAATAGGCTTGCATAAGTATTTCATATTAGGGGTCTACAAACAAAGAGGGTATTCAAGGAAAGAAAGAGATTCTTTCACAAATAATGACACTCCTTGGGGTAGACAACAATCTATGACCTGCAAACAAACATTCACCTCTGCAACTAGGTATAGGAATAAGACAAGATTGTTAAGGGGTTGTAGTATACCCACAAAAGCATTCACATCAAATCATTCACAATAATACACATGAATTGTAGAAAGAAAGAAGGATCAAGAACCCTAAGATATCATTGAGAAACATATAAATACTTTGATTCAATAAGAGATAACTCACACAAAAAAGGTATATGGACATGAGAAATGTCACAAAATATCTTCAATCTCTAAATTACCAATGGGAGGTTACAGAATGTAGAAGACTAGAGGGTGGGAAATGCCATAGATAGCCTTCTAAGAAAGAGACTTTCTTCTTACAAAATGTGAACTCTCTAACCTCTGAGCACTAAGGCTCCAAAAATACAATATATACATCTCCTACACGTAGGCAGGAGCAAAACCTAACTAGGGTTACATGATTTTACAATAAAATAGCAAACCCTAACTACCTATCAAATCTGATCATAAAAATATCTCTGCAGCATCAAGGCCGATTAGATATGTTGTCTGCCCATGCCTGTACTACATCAAACTTGATCCATCTACCCTCCTGCAACTCGGCCTTGCCATGAATGCTCACAATCTGATCTTATAGATGTTTGGGTTTTAAAAAGATTAACCCTACAAATGGTGGTGACAAGCCCATTAAAGATTTTAGCACAACGTGGTACTCTATAAAATTTGTGGCGTCGATGATCAGATCCTCTATTATCATCCCCTCAACCTTCACCGTCCTAAGGAATTCAATTCCAGCTACCCATTTGTCGTACATGGCCGAAAAATGCAAACCCTAGCAAAGCTAGCAAAAGAAATATTTAAATTTGAAAAAGAACGGCTAGCAGGTCGATTTTAAAATGCAGTTATCAATCGTTTATCTCCCAGCAGATTAGGCAGCTTAGATACACCAAGAAAAACACTTTTAAAACCCCTCTAACAAGTCAACCACCACCGTGGAAGTCAGTAGCCAATCACCAGTGAGCAAGTCAGCATCCTTGATAGACTTTGGACCCATGTCCCTAAGAACACCATAGGACGGTTGTCGCTATACCATGATCGTAATGATAGAGCTTTTTGGATCTTTGGTATAATGACAGCCGCAAGATCTGATCATGCATTAACTTCTTTAGAAACCCTTGACCCCACGGGCCTAATGACAACATACATGTTACATACTTTCATTAGTTCTAATCTCCTTCATCAGCATACACCTCGGTAGTCCTCTGAGAATGGACCCACTGACTGAGATGCTAATCTAATGGTAGTCACATGATCGCATGACTTTCAAATATTCCTTGTGATCACGCAACCACTGTAGATCTAAGTTCTTCTAACACATCTGTAGATACTTGTCCCCACTAATAGATGCCAATTGTACTCTCAAACAACCAATCACAAACCACCAAATGAATCCACGTTGCATGTTTCCTGACACATGACCCATCGTCAGAAGCTCTGACGATGCAGGAGGATAAACGGCTATCGCTATACTAGAAGATTAACTAGGTCACATCTTGAGCCTCAGGTATAATGATGACCACATGATTAAGTAGGAACTTAACTCACCAAAGAAGATGGCCCCACTGTCAACCTACTAAATTAGACATCACCGACAAATCAGGAGCTACCAGATCAGATGAGGTGGCACCGGTCCCACTGACAAGATAAACTCTGCAGGTAGGAAGATTGATGATTGTCGCATGATCTCATGGAATCTTTTGGAGCCATGAGATCATGTGACAATTTTCAGATATAGAATCTCCACTTGGCCACTGAACTGAGACCGCCAACTGAAATGGTAACCACTCACGGGATCGCTGAGTGTTAAGGGGTTAACCACCAGGAATCGGAGACTTGGTGACTTAAGGATTTAAAAAGGCACATAGAAATTTAAGGGACTTAAGTTGCCGAGATAAAGTAACTACAAATTATAAAAAGGCTTAGGGTTTTAGGGTTTTTGAACACCAACGGCTAGTTTTATGAATCTTTTAACTGTAGACCAGGGAGATAACAAATTTGTAGAGGCTAGAGAACAGGGGATAAATCCATGAAAATTTTAGGGATGGTAGGAAAGATAAAAATAGAGGCTTGGGTATGGTTTTTGGCCAAATTTGCATGCACAGGGAAAATTTGGGTAACTTTTTTGGCGATTTCTGCTGGATGTCAACCTACTAGACATGGGAAACCAATGGCCTTGACAATCCATTGGGCATGGGGTTACTACAAGAACAAAATTCTCTACGGAGGGACAAAACTAAAAATGTTCTCTGAGCACTTCTTGAAAAGTAGGAAACTAAACTAGAAAGCAAGGAAAGAAAACAGGGAAACTTTTACAAAATTTACAGAGAGGGGTTAACCTCAAAACAAGACTTCAAGTGGAAACCATTCACAAAGATAGGTAAGGGGACTCCCTCCATATTTGATAGTTGAAAATCATTGGAGCCCTTGCATTCTGTGATTACAAATGGTCCACCCCAAAAGGAGTCAAATTTTGTGTGCTTGCCAAGCCTAGACCTAAACTCATCCCACTTGAGGACTACATCCCCAACCTTGATATTTTTGACTCTGGCTCTTTTGTCAAAATCCTCTTTGTTTGAATCTGATGGAATTCCATATCCTGCATTGATTTGCCTATGATCTCTTCCAATTCTATCAATTGAGCATACCTGATCTGCAAAGGATCTCCTTCTTCAAATAGGGCATATTGAGTAGCCAAGTCCAGAGCTGGCAATTCAGTTGAAATGGACAACTTGGCCTCTCTACCATACAATAACATATAAGGAGAATTACCAATGATTTTCTTTGAGGTAATTCTATCTAACCACACTGTAGACCTGAGCTTAGTATGCCAATCTCTCTGATTCTCCTGAAGAGTCTTCTTGATTATCCTAATCAAGTTCTTATTGGTGGATTCTGCTAAGCCATTGCCTTGGGGGTAATAATTGGAACTAGTATTCAGATAGATGCCATTCTTGACTACCCACTCTGAGACTTTGAGGCCTATGAATGCCAATGCATTATCTAAAATGATGGAATCAAGAGTGCCAAATCTGTGAATTATTTCATCATAAAAATTTAAAATAGCACTTTCATTGGCCTCCTTTAATGCAATTGCTTCTGTTCATCTGGTGAAGTAATCTATTGTAGTGATTATCCATTTATGGCCTACACTAGATGGAGGGTTGATCATACCAATGAAGTCTATGCCCCACTTCATGAAGGGCTGCTCTATTCTGATTGGTTGTAGGGGCAAGGCTACAAGCCTCTCTTTTCCTACAAACATGGCACACTTGATGCATTTTATGAAATAATCATGACTATCCTTAAAGATAGATGGCCAATAGTATCCAGCCCTCATAATTTTAAAAGCAATAGTTCTAGGAGAGAAATGACCTCTAGAAGGTCCATCATGAAACTCAAATAGGATGTCTACTACCTTCTCTGAATCTATGCATCTCAAAAGGACACCACTGTGATCCTTTCTAAAAAGAACTTCATCTATCAGCAAAAAAGGAACATATTGCAATCTATAATACCTTACTTTTTCTGAATCCAAACCTGTAGGACATTGCCCTATCCTCAAATAATCGATCATATTAGGCAACCAACTTGTTGCCTTGGCTTGTTCTTCTATAGAATGCACCACCAGAGATGCATCCAATTGCTCTAATTTCTTTGAACTCTCATCTAATGCCAAATGTTCACAAAGGCCTCTTCCTCTAACCAACTTGGTAGTCTAAATATCTATGTCATATTCCATCACCTTGGTGATCCAACTAGCTCTTTTCTCATTTAGGTCCTTGGAAAGTAAAAACTCTTTGACACTTGGATGAGTAAATTTTAAATGTACCTTGCTATGGGTCAATAGATATTTGAACCTTTTAAGGATTTTCACCATAGCAAGTACATGTTTCTCTACAAAAGAGTGTCTCTATTCATACTATTCTAAACCTTTGCTAAAGAAAGAAATAGGATGCTCCAATCCATCTGAATTTTCTTGGGTCAACATTGCAGATATGGCATCATGACCTCCATAAGCATAAAGGATGAAATCCTTATTGAAATTTGGGTTTAAGAGGGTAGGAGCTTCTATTAGGGCCTCTTTGATAGCCTAGAAATTGGCTTTCCCTTCCTTAGTCCAACTGAAAGTTGAAATCTTCTTTAACATGGTTGTCAAAGGCTTTAATAAATTTGCAACGTTAGGCAAGAATCTCCTAACAAAATTAATCTTTCCTATGAAAGATTGGAGACATTTCTTGTGATGTGGTAGGTAGCTCTAGGATAGCTATAATTCTCTCAGGATCCACTGCAATTCCTGCTTTGGATATTACATATCCCAACAACTTTCTTTCATGAACTGCAAACACATATTTCTTAGGATTAAGGGATATCCCAAACTCTCTACACCTTTCAAAAATCTTCCTCAGATGTTTGATATGGTCTGTTGCATGTTTAGAATAGAGAGTTATTTCATCCAAGTAGACCAGCACAAATTTGTACATGAGGCTTTTAAAGGCCATATCCATTTCCTTTTGAAATGTAGCTCTTGCATTTGACAAACCAAAGGGCATCTTTTGATAAACCATGGTTCCCCACATGGTTGTAAATGCAGTCTTATATTGATCCTCTTCATTAACCAAGATCTAATTGTATCCTGAATAACCATCCAATAATGAAAATCTCTCGGATCTAGAGACACATTGTAAGATTTGTTCCATGGAGGGTAGTGGATGGCGGTCTTTTAATGAGGCTCTGTTAAGATCCCTGAAGTCAACACATAACCTCAACTCCACATTCTTCTTCCTAATAGGAAAAAGGTTGGAAACCCAACTAGTATGCTTAATGGGGTAGATGATACCACATTCTATCAATTTGAGCACTTCCTTATGCATTAGTGGCTCAAGCTTGGGATTAACAGGCATTTTCTTCTAGCTCACCGGTTTGGCATTAGGTTCTAAGTCAATGGTGTGCTGAGCAAGGGATGGATCAAAACCTTTGAGGTCTTCATATTTCCATTCAAAAACATCATTGAATTCTATGAAAAGCTGAGTGTAAGCTTTCTTTTCCAATTTAGTGTTTATCTTTCCAAATTGTAGACTCTTACTTGGTTCCAACTCTAGTTCAACATAATGTTCTTGTTGGACTACCAGGCCAGCTTTGTTCTTCTTAATTTCACCATCCTTGTTGAAGATAGTCTCTAATGTAACAAGACCTCTAGGAATCTTATTGGACTTTAGTTGTATCACTTGGTCACTATAATTTTGTGATAACCTATCTTGATTATGCCTTGAAAAAACATCTTCTTCAAACAAGAGTTGCAGAATTTGTTCATCATTGTCAAACACCTGCCAATTAACATCATTATCAGGAATACATGGTCTGAAAATCACTTTGATATGCTCTTGATCTACTTCTTTTGAAATGCTATTTGGAATATCATACTGAGATCCAATAGCAGCCAACCTATCTACATTTTGGTTTAATTTCCTAGGGATAGCAACAATATTGAAAGCACAAAATCTTCAATTGCATCCCAAACTATATGCTTGTATTCTTTCAAAGTATCATTTTTTGTTGCACTTATCCCTCTTACTTGGCTGATAACTAACTCACTATCACCATAAACTTTTACGGCCTTAAGCCCTCTTTTTCTAGCCTACTCTAGTCCATTGACTAGGCTTTCATACTCTGCAATATTGCTAGTGCAGGAGAAACTGAATCTAAAGGTAGTATAATACCTTTCTCCTTTTGGGGACACTACCATAGCACCACCACCAGAACCATGCCTACTTCTAGCTCCATCAAAAAATAGTTCCCAATCCTGATTGCTTTGATCCTTTGAATGAGTATCCTCTTTGAGAAGGCTTGGTTCTATAGCTACACTCACTTGTATCAAATAACTTCCCAAACCAAAATCCCAAACAATATTTTCTTGGGCCTCTGAAGCTCTTTCATCTAGAAAAATATCAGGGATACTTTCTATCTTTGTGCTTGCTTCACTAATGGTTTGGAAGTCATTGTCATCAAATATAGGGCAGTTTACATTGATGGTATTGGACACATATGGTTCTATATGGTGTACTACTAATGGTTCTAACATAATGGTAACCTTGGTCCCATATCTTGTATGAAATAACATGTGAGACCAATTAGAAGATAGATAGCCTCCTATCTTGGCTGTAAACTCCCTTGAAAGACATATAGAAAATAATGCAGGGAGATCTATGATATATATATCAAGGAGGATGGAAAAATGAGGACTAGCATGAAGGATCAGATTGGTATCCTTAGCCACACCTATAGTATTGACTGAGGATCCATCAAGTTGGGTAACCTTCTTTTGGAAGGGCTCATATTTCAGTCCTAATTGGTCAGCTACTTTCTTGGGCTTTACAATGCTAGTAGCCCCACTATCTACCATACAATTATGTACTAAAGATTTTCCAATAATTAAAGATACATAAAAGGGAGGTAGCTTTGAATTCCTACATTGTGTGGCATTGCCTTTGGAGATGCTACTTGGATCCTCCTTTTCTTGATCAGTGTTAACCAACACTGGCTTTGCAACTTCTTTTGCAGGTTGAGGAGTTGTCACTTTTGTCATGGCCTTCTTCAAAATTTCAGGCTGTCCTGGAAGAGCCAAAGAGTCCCACATGGACATGGTGACATTCACCTTCTTCATGTTGTCTATGATATTAAAAGGTGTCACAATGTATACTCTTTGTTGTGTTTTTACTATGATGGCCTCCACTTCTTTGGAATGTTGGCCTTCTTTTCTTATAATGATAGGAGCCTCCTTAGGTATGATGGGAGTAGCTTGCTGCAGTGGCTCTATAGATGTAGTAGCTTTGGCATTGGAATCTACTCTCTCCATGTCTTGGGCTCTTCTTTTTGCTCTTGTAAAGGCAACAAAAGAAGCTTCATCATTGACTCCACTAAAGTCTGGTTGCTCCCAATTGAAAAGAGTATTCTCATGCTCTTGTGGTTCTTGTTGAGGCACTAACCCACTGGATGAAACCTCTGATTGAGCTTGTGAGGAATTTTGAACCATTAGAGCTTGGTTTAGCCACCCATTTGAACATGTAGCCTGATTATGAGGCTAATTACAAGAAAAGCACCATTCATTATCCATAGCCATATTATTTTTACTTGGAACCATATCCCTCACTGGATTTGTACAATTAAGTGGTGCAGGGTTGTATGGTTGGAATGGTCTCTAATTAAAACTTTATCTTTGTCCTTGATAGCCTCCTTGGTATGATGGCCTATTTTGTTGGTAAGGTTGTCCTTGATTCTGATATTGCTTATTAGGACCTTCATCTTGTGGCTGAAATGATGGTCTGATTCCTTGACCTTGCTTCTTTAGATTTGTGACCTCTTTAGTTAAGGTCTACAACAAATTGGTCATTTCTTGCTTACTGCTTTCTTGACTATTCTTTATCTCTTGCAGCTCTTGAGAGAAACTAGTTGTTAGCTCTTGGCCACTAGTACTAGCCTAAGGTGCTAATATGGTGGGAATAGGGGTAAATGGGGGTACTTGGGTAGGTGCAATGGGTTGAAGGCTAGGAAAGATGGGCATTGGAGGCCTTCTAGCAATCGTGCTTGCTTGAATCAAATAATTCTTAGCCCTGACAACTATGTCAAAAGCTTGGGGTAAAGAAGTACCACCCATAGACTAGATCATGATAGAAATTTGACCATTTAGACTTTGCAAGTAGTAAAGGAAAGCATGGTCCACTGATGGCCTTACTGATACTGGAATTCTATTCCATGTTTTGAGGAATCTACTATTGTAGTTTGTCATTTGCTCTTGAGGGTCTCTCTTAATAGTTGTTAACTGCTCAACTAGAGACAAGTTATCTGATTTATACTCAAAATGTTTACTTAATGCATCCCCTAACTCATCCCATGAAGTAATAGAACCAATAGTTAAATTTCTACACCATTCTAAAGCCTTACCTTTTAGAGAGGCTACTAATAATTTTTTGGCCACATCTTCTTGGGTTATGTTGTGTATGCTGCAGATGGTGGTCACATCTCTTATGTGCTCAAAAGTAGTTGTCTACCCTTCACCTATGAATTCAGGTATGCTCTTTAGTGCTACCAAGGGCACATCATGATCTTGAGCAAAGGCCAATGGGCTACCCTAATTGAAAGGTGCAAATGCAAATGGTCTGGCCATTGTAGGAGTTGGAATATGAAGATTAACAACTATATGAGTTGTATTTGCTACTAGATTTGAATCCTCTTCTAGATCTCTTGTTAGAGATCTGCCTCTTCTTTTGGAATGAAAGGGAAAAGGTCTCCTTTCTGAAGTATTAGGAGGTGTAGACTAAACTCTCCTTGCAGGGTATGTTCTTTGAGTTGACCTACCTTTGTGACTTCTTCTTGAGGGCAACTCTAAAAATTGGGTAGGCTTTGAGCTCGTAGTCTCAATCTTTCTCATAAACCTTGAACAAGGTTAGCCCTAATCCTTGAAATCAGTAGAGTCACCAGATATACTTGATAGAACAACTTCTAAAAGCCTATATCATGTAACCTATATATCAGAGACAACATAATCTTTCAAACAATGAAATTCTTGTGTAGTCCCATTGGGTATGCTAGAATTGTTATACACTGGCACTAAGGTGGGGTGTACTTGAGCTCGAGTCTATATTGATAGTCCTTGTATTGAACTTCCTTGATCCTTTTGCAGATGAACCAACATGAACACCTTTGAACATTAATCTAATCTTTTATTAGTCCCACTGGGTGTACTAGAATTGTTATACACTGAGTTTGCACCTTTGTCTCAAGCTCTCATAGTCTTGATAATCTAGTATAACATGGGAATCATCTCCAGGTTGTGGGACCTATGCTAACTGAGATGAGACCTCAAGGTTCTAGGCTGGTTCCTCTTGGATAATCACCTTAATTTGCTTCTAGACATGAAAGTAAACTTTGGAGGGAAAGGGATAGAAGGAATGCTTGGAAAGGAAAATGACTGAAAGCAAACTACCTACTAGGTGATGCACTAAAACTAGGGTTTGGATCTTAGTATGTAGGATGAAATCAATGAGAGACTTAGGTCTAGTAGGTCACAACTTGTAGAATAGGCTTGCATAATTATTTCATAGGAGGGGTGTGCAAACAAAGAGGGTATTTAGGGAAAGAAAGAGATTCTTTCACAAATAATGACACTCCTTGGGGTAGACAACAATCTATGACCTACAAACAAACATTCACCTCTGCAACTAGGTATAGGAATGAGACAAGATTGTTAAGGGGTTGTAGTATACCCACAAAAGCATTCACATCAAATCATTTAGCATAATACACATGAATTGCAAAAAGAAAGAAGGATCAAGAACCCTAAGATATCATTAAGAAACATATAAATACTTTGATTCAATAAGAGATAACTCACACAAAAAAGGCATAGGGACATGAGAAATGTCACAAAATATCTTCAATCTCTAAATTACCAATGGGAGGTTATAGAATGTAGAAGACCAGAGGGTAGGAAATGCCACAGATAGCCTTCTAAGAAAGAGACTTTCTTCTTATAAAATGTGAACTCTCTAACCTCTGAGCAGTAATGCTCCAAAAATAAAATATATACATCTCCTGCATGCAGGCAGGAGAAAAACGTAACTAGGGTTACATGATTTTACAATAAAATAGAAAACCCTAACTACCTATCAAATCTGATCATAAAAATATCTTTGCAACATCTAGGCCGATCAGATATGTTGCGTGCCCATGTCTGTAATACATCAAATTTGATCCATCTACCCTCCTGCAACTCAGCCTTGACATGAATGCTCACAATTTGATCTTATAGATGTTTGGGTTTTAAAAAGATTAACCCTGCAAAAGGTGGTGACAAGCCCATTAAAGCTTTCAGCACGACGTGGTACTTTGTAAAATTTGTGGCACCGACGATCAGATCCTCTGTTATCATCCCCTCAACATTCACTATCCTGAGGAATTCAATTCCAGATACCTATTTGTCATGCATGGCCACAAAATGCAAACCCTAGCAAAGCCAACAGAAGAAATATTTAAATTTGAAAAATAACGGCTAGCAGGTTGATTTTAAAATGCAATCGTCGATCGTTTATCTCCCGGCAGATCAAGCAGCTCAGATACACCTAGAAAAACACTTTTAAAACCCCTCTGACAAGTCAACCACCACTGTGGAAGTTAGTAGCCAATCACTGGTGAGAAAGTTAGTGTCGCTGACAAACCTTGGACCCACATCCCTAAGAACACCATCGGACGGCTGTCACTATACCACGGTCGTATCGATTGAGCTTTTTGGATCTCCGGTATAATGACAGCCATGAGATCTGATCTCGTGTTAACTTCTTTAGAAAATACTGACCCCACGGGCCCATTGACAACATACATGTTGCATACTTTCATTCGTTCTAACCTGCTTCAATAGCATACACCTTGGCAGTCCTCTGACAACGGACCCACTGATTGAGATGCTAATCTAACAGTAGTCAGATGATCGCATGACTTCTGAATATTCCTTGCAATCATGTGACCACCGTAGATCTAAGTTCTTCTGACACATCTATAGATACTTGGGCCCACTGACAGATGCCAACTATACTCTCAAATGACCAATCACAAGCCACCAAATGGATCCATGTTGCATGTTTCCTGACACGGGACCCACCGTCAGAAGCTTTGATGGTGCAGGAGGATCAACCACTGTCGCTATACCACCAGATTAACTAGGTCACATCTTGAGCCTCAGGTATAATGATGACCACATGATTAAGTAGGAACCTAACCCACCAAAGAAGATGGCCCCACTGTCAACCTATCGAATCAGACATCATCGATGAATCAGGAGCTGCCAAATTAGATGAGGTGGCACTGGTCCCACTGACAAGATAAACTTTGTAGGTAGGAAGATCAATGATCATCAAAAGATCTCATGGAATCTTTCGAAGCCATGAGATCATGTGATAACCGTCAGATCTAGAATCTTGACTTGGCTACTGAATCGAGACCACCAACCAAAATGGTAACCTCTCATGGGATTGCTGAGTGTTAAGGGGTTAACCACCAGGAATGAGAGACTTGGCAACTGAAGGATTTAAAAAGGCACGTGGAAATGGAAGGGACTTAAGTTGCCAAGATAAAGTAACTAAAAATTATAACAAGGCTTAGGGTTTTAGGGTTTTTGAACACCAACGGCTAGTTTTATGAATCTTTTAACTATAGACCAGGGAGATAACAAATTTGCAAAGGCTAGAGAATAGGGGATAAATCCATGAAAATTTTAGGGATGGTAGGCAAAATAAAAATAGAGGCCTGGGTATGGTTTTTGGCCAAATTTGCATGCACAAGGAAAATTTGGGTAACAGCTACATTCAAAGACTTTAAGGTATACCAGATGGATGTCAAGTCAGAATTCCTAAATGGAGAGTTGAAGGAAGAAGTTTACATAGAGTAGGCTGAATGATTTACATTATCAACCATACCTGATATAGTATGTATATTGAAGAAATCCCTCTATGGACTTAAGAAAGCCCCTAGAGCATGGTATGAAAGAATTGATGGATACTTGAGAAAGATTAGATTCAAGAAAGGAGCAGCAGATTGTAACTTATTCATAAGAGAAATATCTGATGGATTGCTGTTGGTTGGTATATTTGGTGGTAATGAAAAGCTTAGTGCTGAATTTTCTAGGGAGATGCAGAGCGGATTTGAAATTTTCATGATTGGACCTATCAAGTACTTTTTGGGACTAAATGTGTAGGAGACAGACAAAGGTTTTTTCATTAATCAATCTAAGTATGTGAAAGAGCTACTAAAGAAGTTAAAGATGGATGATTGCAAGCCAATAAGTACCCCTATGATAACATGATGCAAGCTTTCAAAAGAAGATGATTTAGTAGAAATAGACATGACCTTGTATAAGTCTATGATTGGTAAACTAATCTATCTTACTCAATCTAGACCTGATATTTCCAATGTAGTTGGTATTGTTGAAAGATTTGCAATAGATCCTAAACAAAGTCATCTCACTACACTAAAGAGGATATTCAGATACTTGAAAGGAACTATAGACTATGGTTTATGGTATCCTAACTTGGAAAATGGAGAACTTCATGTATATACAGATGCAGATTGGGTAGCATGTGTGGATGATAGGAAGAGTACCTTAGGAGGAGTACTATTTCTTAGAGATAGGATTATTACTTGGACAAGTAAGAAGAAAAAATGTATTTCTCAATCCACAACAAAAACAAAGTATGTTGCAGCAACATTAAATTGCTCTACAGTTGTGTGGATCAAGAAGATGATAAAATATTTTGGTATTTAGATTGATTATCCTATTGTTAGTCATTGTGATAACACTAGCACTATCAATATGTCAAAGAACCTTGTGATGCATGCAAAGACAAAACACATTGAGATAAAATATCACTTCCTAAGAGATAAAGTAGCAGAGAAAGAAGTAAAGTTGGATTATGTGAGCATAAAAGATCAAATAGAAGACATATTCAAAAAGCCTTTACCTAAGGATATATTTGAGTATCTTAGGGAGAAGATGGGAGTAATTCCCTTCCCTGAATTTGATTAGAGTTTGTAGGAGTACATTAGTCCTCAGTGACTGATGAATGGTTGACTACTCTACTTCAGGAGTAGTACCGGTGGTTAATTGTTTGGCACCCTTTTCCATTGATGTCAAAGGGGGAGTATGTATATAGTCATGAAAAACAAAATATTAAGTAATACGGTAGTTGATATTCAGAGCATTCAGTAGTAAATGGAGGATTTTTCCTTAGGGAAGTTTTGATGAAGAAATGGAGAATGTTATAAAAGAATTACAGCAAGGGGGAGTAAGTATTTAGCAAGAGGAAATAAAATAGTGAGAGATGGAGGATTCATCCTTGGGGGAGATTTGTTGAGGAAATGGAGAATATTATAAAATTATTGTACATTTGGATTGGTAGTATTTTTCATTCCATATATCGCCATTAATGCCAAAGGGGGAGATTTTTGGAGATTTTCCAGCAAGCCAGAGTGCTGACTATATGTTTTTCATTGATGACAACATATGGTAAGTAGCACATGTAGAAACCTGATGGAGAGAGCCTTGAATATATGTTTCCTAGATATGTTATCAACATGATATCATATATACAGAGGTTGATTCTAAGTGAAGACAATAATACAGTAGTATGTATCAGTTAGTGTCCCTGACAGGTCCCACGAAGAGTTATGTATGTGATTTACAGTATGGTTGCAATGAAGCCTTGCACATTTATATTTATGTTGTAGAAATGTGTATGATTCTATGTTCATGGACACAGAGTCAGATATGGAGTACAGGTTGAGTTATGAAGTTTCTAGTTGACAGTCACAGTTTCCTAAGTTATCTGGTAGAACCAACAATGTTTATATTGTTGTAGTAGTTGCACCTCTCATTTTGATATGCATACTTGGAATAGTTTTTAGAGAAGAGTTAAGAATGTTTTTGATTAAGGTAAAAGTAGGTTTTGAAGGGGCCCTGAAACCCTATACATAAAGGTCACTAAAAGGATATTCAATAAAAGCCCATTGATTGAAATGGGTCAAGACCAAAGAGAGGGTTTTACAACAGGCACCCACAACCTAGATAATTCAAGCATGAAACAACCATCATGCAACCCATAACTAACAAGAAATCCAAGACTAGGATTTTCCTGAAACACCCTTCTTGTGGGAACAAAGGGACATATCAAATGAAGATGGGACCTTCTTAATTTTTTTCCTTTGACAGCTGTCCAACCCTCTTCAACTTTAGTAGCCTCAACTTGCCAAAGTAGAGAATCATCAGTCAAATCAAAGAAAACTTGGTTAAAAAAAGAGGTAGCCACAAAACCAGTTGATCGATTAGGAGCAACAGCCTCCCTAATACCAGGAGAAGACAATAGCATTACCTCCCTAACCAAACCAGAAAATGAAACAACTAGAGAAATGGGAGGAAAAATTCCATCATCAAATGAGGCCCGCAACTTCTCTACCAACAAAAAACCTCTAGAAGAAGATGAAAACCTACCCATATCAACCAATGATGGCTCAACAAGCAGTGAAGATCCAGTAGCTGAAAAAACCATAGTAACTCCAACAACCTTTGAAGCCTGCAACTTCGCAGAAGAATTTCTAGCGGGGAATAAAACCTTTGCTGGAGCTATCGACAAAGCACCAAAAGACAAAAATACACCAGCCATAGCCTCACCAGCAACAGGTGATGCTAGAAACTTCCTAGAAAGCCCTCCAATGTGAGACAAAACCCTAGCTGACGCACCAACAACTAGCGAACTCCCAAGAGAAGAAACTTGACCAACAGATGAGGGAAGGGGGACCTGTGCCACCACTTCGGAGAATCTTTTCTATAAAACAAGTTTCTTCTCCACTAAGTAGTGATGAACCAAGGCTCCCTTCCACAATGAAGCAACATATTTCTTTTTACCCAATTCACACTGGGAAGCCAAATGCCTAGTTTTAAAGCATCTATGACATCTGAAGGGAAACCCTTCATAATCTAAAGACTGCGTCTAGCTTCCTATAGAGGAGTTGATCATTATCTCTGCAGGAAGACCCTTAGATGGATCAATATCAAGAAGAATGTGAGCATATGTAGCATGGAACATATTAGACGAGGCACTATCTACAATCAAAAACTCCCCAAGAGCATTACCAATATCTTCATAAAGAGAATTAATCCAAAGATACAGAGCTAAGTAGGGAAGATGAACCCAGATGGGGATCTGAGTGAAGGAATCTGAGATGGGGTTAAAATTGCAATGCCAAGGTTTAACAATGAGCATAAAATGATCCTCCCAGCTCTTGGGATTTCCCTTTGATCTTCAACTTGTAGATTTATACTTTGATGGATAACTTTAATATAACTTTGACTCTATCACCACTCCAAAGTCTACAAGGAAGAGGGCCAATTAATAAGGATCAAAAGGGATCCTCCTACCCTTTGAGCCTCAATGCTCAGCTAGGTGTACCCTTGATTCACTTCTTGAAAGGAATCACTAAATGTTATACGAATATACTCTTTACTAACTGATTTAAGGATTTGATCATTTAATTTGTGTGTGATTGATGATGATGGACTACCTCTAGAGAAGGGATCAGTGCCTTAACCAGGGAAAAGAGTCACTTGATAACATATATCAACTAAACCTTAACTCAAACACACATGAACTTAGAGTAATTGCTTTGCCTATTACTCCCCTCACTCGCAAACATGATCATCAAATTCCAATCTAATAATGAACTCACTGAAATCACCCTAAAGGCTTTAATCCTAACTTTGTTAGGAACTCCAAGCTGATCTCACAATACTCTTTGTTTACCATATGCTAATCCACTTTGTGACCTTAACATATATGGATCCACAATCAGAAAAAGAAGACAATCAGAGATTTGAGACAGGAATTCAAGTGTATTCTCATTAATTTTTAGAATCAATACATTAGCAAGACAACAAAATGCCAAAGAAACAGACCCAAGATCCGAGCTCTCCTTACTCGGTATAATACCATCAACAACAACCCTTACAAAATAAAAAATGCTGCAATATATACCACCATTAGTCACCTTGGAATCTTCAAAGAGGATGCATCAAGCTTCAGGTGACTAGGGTTAGGGTTTCAACCACTAAACCCACTAGAAACAGTCACAAAATAAATGTAGGGGAAGAAACCCAAGCAACCAGGAGAAGACAGATCCCAGAGTGATTCCAATCATGACAAATCTCACTGAGAAGGTACTGAGAATCACAAAAATGCTCAAAATGTCAACCTGTTTGACCACCTGCAACACACCTCGAGCACAAAGAACATGGTATAGACCCGTACAGATGATCATGGAACACCTTGGACCACACTGCAATAGCAAGTGTCACCAAACAAATCAAATCTGGCCGAGAAAGCATTCAATTTTGGTCCTTTCTGTCGCTGAGAAACCCTTCAAAAATTCAAATTTGAAATCAAATGGCTACTTTATGGTGCCTGTAGTAAATTGGAGGCCCATATTTAAATCTAGATCAACTTTAAGTCGTGGCCATCCGATCCCTCCCTTTTGTGGTATTTTAAGTCTTAACTCAACCAGACACCTCAGGCTTACCTCTAGTGAACACGCGACAAGGCACTTCCTTATTCGCAAAATGAAATCTTAACTCACCACTTAACCCCACGAACTAGCGACTACAGGAAAATAAACTTATCCCAGTTATATTTGGTGAACTGGCGACAAAAGGTTTTTCGCCAGTTCGCAGAACACTTTAAGTTATTGCTAAAAAATTTAGTGATCACGGGACCTTCCTTCGCTGAATCGATAATCATTTTGGATCACCGCCATTTTATTACGTGAATGAGTGAAAAGCATTGAAATTTATTGGGCTGCTAACCACTTTATTAGAACCGCCAAAAGACTGAAGAAATTTTACTAGGCCCGCACCAGGAAGATCAACAGTTGTCTCATCTTTGCATAGCCCTCCGAGATTCCATTAGATCATAAGACAACCATTGATCAAAGAATCTTTCATTTCCTTGACAACCCCCTGATAGGATACGAAATCAATGGACATTGCAAGATCTAAATCTCTGTCAAAACCCATAAGAACATACACCCATCGTTGATCGACTAACAGTGTCAAGACCCTCTGACACATCTAGAAACCAGGTCCCACTGACAACATGCCACTGTGTTAATACATGGACCAATAAAATATCACCAACTGTGCATACATGTCACCTTGGACCCATTAATCCTTTACGAGAATTAACAACTGTCGCTATACTGCTACATTAAAGGTCGAGCATGTCACCCTGGTGGAATAATGACAACCATAAGATCAAACTAAACTTTAACTTGCCTGGATGCCAAGAAAACTGATCCCACTGACAAGATTCCACTTCATACTCTAGTTGACCAATTAGAACTCACCATATCAGCACACCTAGCATGTGGACCCACTTGAAAAGAAAGGCTACATCATATAATAAAATCAATGACCGTCGTAAAAGTGCATAGCTCTAACACATCTCATGAGAACATATGACCACCATTAGATCAAGATGCTATCAGAAAACCTGGGCCCAGAGACCACGTGAACACATGACTAAAGAAAAGGAAACCACCATGCCAAGTTGCAAACAGTTAGGAGATAAGCTGCTAGAAACAAGAGAATACACGAACGCTATGTTTGCCCAATCGCTGGAAGAAAAGGTTAACCATTGGGAAACCAAGTGAACCAGAGAAAAACAAGTAATCGTCAGTTTGCAGAATTAAAATATGTGACCACCAGGCAACACGCGAACAAGCGACAAGCCAGGAAAGAAATACGCACATGCATTTAACAAAAGTTAAGTGGCCCGAAAAGGTAAAGAGGAATTAGAACAGGGCCAGGGTATTTCTTACCAATGGCTAGTTTTTCAAAAATTTGAACTAAGGGTTTCAAAGCTAGGGAAATAAAATGACCGCAGGGACCAAAGGAAAAGTGCTATAGCCATGAAATTTTGCTGGGAAAGACCAGATAAAAGATAGAAAACCATGGAAATTCTTTCAAGTGTTAACAATAGCTAAAGAAATGATCGCACCAAATTTTATTCCTATCAGAGGTATATTCAAATTTCACAATAAAATACCCATTAGCCATGGGGAATATATGCACCCAATCCTCAATGATAGGTTCCCAGTGATGAGAGATCCACTCATGAAGCTTTGACAAGCTGGGCCAAAAACCCCTAAACCTATAGATCAAGGTGTGGGAGGAAAGAATAGAGATTTTGTGAGCCAAATCCCCCTCAACCTCTGAATCCACCATAATCAATAAAGGAGAAGAGACAGGGATAGGCCCATGAGAAACCCCCAGCAGTGCAGTATCCCTTGAAGAAGTGGAGGGCTCAGCAAAGACCACCCGAGGGCCCTTCACCCCACCCTCTAGCACAGGAGAAGCAACTGGAAAATCTAGTCCTGCCTCCAGCGACACTAGAAAATCCCCAACCGATGGTTGACCTCCAGCAGAAGACAAAACCCTAGCATCAGCAACCAGTGATGCCCGAGTAGACAGTGAGACACCAGCAACTGGTGAAACCCTAGAGCCCCTAGCAACTTTTGGATCTAGCAGCTTCCCAGGAATGCCACCAGCAACTTTTGAGTTCTGTAGCTTCCCAAGAATGTCTCTAGTAAGAGATGAAACCCTAGCTAAATCAGCTGGTGACCCACCAATAGCCCATAAAAATCTAGCGACCTACGAACCCCCAGCAGTAGCACTAGCAACCGGCAATCCCCTAGTGACCAGAGATGCCCCAGCAACTGGTGAAACCCTAGAACCTCTAGCACCCTTTGATGCCTACAACTTCCTAGGAATAGCTCCAGTAGGAGGAAAACCCTAGCCAAATCTACCAGCGTCACTCCAGCAACTAGCGATGCCCCAGCAACTGGCGAGACCCTAGAACCTCTAGCACACTTTGATGCTTGCAACTTCCCAGGAATGCCTCCAGCAGGAGGTGAAACCCTAACCGAAGCTACCAGCATCACCCCAGCAATCATTCCCCTCTTAATATTTTGTATTATAGAAGAGTTAAGTATGTTTGGTTAAGAGCGCATGATGCAATTTAGTATGAGAAGAAAGTATCAGTTAATTTGGTGGAGCTGACAGTGTGAAGCGATGCGTCTACTCATATGGAGTTGTGCAGTCATAATTTGTGTTGCGTTCTTAGTAGAGTCGACTGAGATGTTATCCAAAGAGTTGTATTTTTTCTCTAATATGATTTCAAGATGGTTCTAACAGGCTGAATTGATTATATCCTTTAGAGGAAGATGTTTATAGGAAGTCATTTGTGATTGCTAACTATGGTAGATAGTTGAAAGAAAAGAGAAGAGAAGAAGGTGCGAAGTATTGAGCTATCAATAGAAGGTCTATGTCACAAAGTAGAGAGTTTATGCTATTCATTGGAATTGATCAAGACAACAGGTCTACTCGTAGTTCACCAAGATCTAGATATAGTGTGTATCTATTAAACAGAAGGTTGCAACCTTCACCCCTTTGAGCAGTGTGCTCTCGGACAGTGTGTCCTCACTTCTAATAGGGTTCGACCTTTGACCAAGTCACTGTACTTAATGCATTATAAAGACCAACTCCTAATAGGGTTGTAAGATCTTCTAATAGGGATCATAATACTCTAGTGCAGTTTATAGTGGGTGCTAATTCCCACTGGGGTTTGTATCTATTTGGGTTTTCCCATAACCAAAATTATGGTTTTGTGTTAAGTGTTCTTTTATTGTGTTTATGCTTAATGTTATTTTTTCTTTAATTGGATAGAGAATTCAATCTTGTAGTTAACTGATTCACCCCCCTGCTCTCAATTATCTCTTGGGACTATTCCTAATAGAAGATAGGAATATCAATATCTGGAGTTGTTCTTAGAGATTATAAAGGCTACCTTATTGAAGAATATAGTAAAAACTTAGGTCTTAGGTCTAATAATAGAGGAGAAACTTGTGTTGCATTTCATAGACTAAAGAAGATCAAAGACAAAAAGTACCAAAAATATTCTTGAGGAAGAATCCAAATTAATCATTGACCATCTTGATGGAAGAGCTAGGTGCCCCTATAAAATTAAAAGTCTAGTTGAGGATTGGAAAGATATTCTTAGGATTTTTCTTCAATACAAAGTTTAGCACATCTTTAGAGAAAGAAACATGGTAGTAAACAAAATGGGAAATATAGGTATGTGATTTGAAGAGTTGAATTATATAAATTATTCTTAATGCCTGCTAAGTCTCAAATTAATTCATTCACATGAAAGAGTACAAATGGTTGGTCAGGGGATTATTAAACAAATTTAATCATATGGCCAAATATAAAGAAAATTTATATTTTACTTTAGCTCAAGGAAAATTTATCAATCTCCATACCTTTTAAAATTTTATCATTTGAAACTTATTTTGATGAAATGCTAAGATGTTTCAAAATACATGGTTAAAATAAATTTAATTCCTTCTTCAACACAAGAGAAGAAATATTAATGATCTCTACAAATCATTTCAAATTACATAAAAATCACAACTCCATCATAATCTTGAGTTGCCCTTCTCTTTGAGTGAATGATAGTCTAAAGAAAAAAGAGTTTTAAAAGGATGGACATTTATGGGAGTTTCATATCTCATTCCTTAGTAAAATTTATCTCGTCGATAATTTTTCCTAGCCATTTCTAAATTCATTTTTATGCCTTATTTCTTGGGCGGAAAAAAATATACTAGGTTCATTCAATTTTGTCTCTACAACTATACCATTCTGAAGTGGGAAGAAGTGGGGGTGTCATTTAAGAATCCAAATCTAAAGAATTATAAATAAATATAATGAAATGGGGAGTTGTAGAATTTTTTTGATAGAGAAGGAATGGTTCCCTACTTCTTAACAATGAAAGGGTATAATAGGTCTCTTTGACCAAATTTTTTAACTCACGGGATCAAGAAAGTGTCACTATTTATAGCATTAAGTTTACAATAAATCAAGATCTTATTACAAAGGTGATGGATTTAAAATGTGAAGAGAAGAGGGTATAAAATAAGAACTCTAGCGACTACACGATTCTCATAAAAAAAAAATTGAGAATGGAGACGGCCCTACTATAATTTTGAATGGCTATAACTCCTTCATCTATCTACCTCTAAATATGATGGTAAGCTTTCATATTATGAAGTATTCATCACCATCGAGAGAAAATTGATCTCCCTTTCTATTTATTTTTCATCTTTTTCTAGCATTAATAAAGTGGCTTCCCACCCTCTCCATCAAGATTGAATATTTTTCTTCTATCATTATGAATTTGACCACTCCCACTAGATAAGTCATCTAATCATCTATCTAGGGATCCCTACCAAAAATGTAGAACCTCCTTTTATCTGTATAAGAATTAAGCTCACTAAAACTAATCCCCTAGCCCCTAAGAAGATTTCCTAGTCCAATGAAGGGTACTCCCCTTATTTTACCAAATACACACAAGACAATAAGAAATAAATAAAAAAATTCAAGAATGGAAGAATGGAAAGAATAGAAACACTTGCTTCCTATTATCTTCAATAAAATGACATTATAGTATTTAGAAAAGTAACATGCTACAACAACATGGCCATGTTCATTACAATAACCTGCAAGACGGAGCCATAATATACCCTTCTAGAACTAAGCCCCAAAACCCCTCTTCATCCCTATTAAATAGAGTAATTAGCTTCCTTAGAAAATTATAGAAAATAAAAATTTCCCATTTTGGTGCCTAATAGTTCAATTTTGTGCCTTAAATGATTTTTCTCTCTTCCTTTTGTATCAGAACTTGAGTTGTGATGCCACAACTTCTGTAAGCCATAGTTTGTGAAGCATTTACCCAATTGTCTATTATAACTCCATTTTGGAAACCTCTCGAAGTGATCTATAACTAGGATGGTGAAACACCATCCTAAACTAGTTTTTTCCCATTCTAGAGCCTCTAAGGCCTTCAAAAGCAAGTTTAAAGTTTTTGTACCACCCTCCTGAAACACAAAAAAAATCAATATCTTTAAAATTGGACTTGATCTTGCTATGAAACTTTATTGATAGGATTATATATCCAAATTGAACCTCCAATGAAGCAATTAGGGAAATCTGTGCTCAAATGAAAAAAAATACTAAAAATAGTAAACTTTCCAAAAATAGTAACTTTGCCCAAAGATGTCTATTTGAAATACTAGACAATATTTTTGGGTGATACAAGAGTTCTCTTACACCTTGGATACTCCCAGATCATAGGGCTAGAAAAATAAAGGGAATTATATAAACTCCCATGTTGAAAATAAGGTCATAGAGGTGAATCTTCTCAAATCTACCATTGAGAAAAGAAAATTACTCCCCAAAAATACACTCCTTCAATATCTAGAAAGGTTGAGAACAAAGGGGATAATATTAAAAACATAACTAATGATTTAGATGAACATAACTCTAAGAAGGAAGAGGGAACTAAAAAATATGGTAGGATAAAAGAGGTGAGCCCAAGTGAAAGGTGTTATGCTCATTCATTACAAAAGGATAACAAAGGTAAAATTGTGATGGAGGAATACGAATAAGCCTCTAAATATAAATATTCCTTGATGGAGGACAAATCCTCTAGCAATATCAAGGATGAGGATTTTGTAGTAAAAGATGAAGAGATGGAGGAGAAGAGTGCTAAATAGGAAGTCCATGAAAAATAAAATGATGAAGATATGGAAATGCAAGACTAGAGACCACCTTTCCCAAGAAATTTAGGTGAAGAAATGATTAGTTTACAAGCCCAATATCATTCCTCTTAGAAAATCTAGAAATAATGGCTGATCTCAAGGCCAAATTTCCAAATTTCAAGGTAAGATTAAGAATATGGAAACTAGGGTAGAGGATTTTTAGAAAATTGAAACCCAAATGGCTACAGGGCCATCATTTTTTTGTGAGTAATAACTTATTGGGTTATGAGTAAAAAAGAAATGCGGTTAAGGTAAGGATATATTAATATTGGAAGAATGGCCAAGAAAATGTAGGAGGCTAGGAATCAATAGATACATGCTCTATTTGATAATGAGGTGGAACTAGATGCCTGGAAAGAACAAATGTAGAATCTGTCTAAGAATTGGGAGATTCTCAATAGTAAATGAAGTTGCATTTGTAGTTAGGGTAAAAAGATTTCTACAATTTTGTTTTTCATTTGGATATAAAATCTAAAATTATTTATAGATATATTTGAGGTTTACAAGTGAGTTAAGGTAACTCAAAGATAGGTTTATTTTTAAAAATCTTTATTCTCATGATTTGAACTATAAGGCCTATATGCCTATCAATACTATTCGATATTCTTTGAGGGTGATACTTTTTAATACTATTATCTTAGTGTTTAGTTATAATTATGTTGTGGTGAACAATAGTTTTATGCTTATTGGGTTAGTGATTGAGCTAGATTGGAGGGTCCCTATTTGCTAAAAGAGTAATCTTTAGTTGTATTTATTAATTATAATTAGGATATTCCTATGTAATCCCTACATGTAATTTGTCCTCTAGTCCAAATGGGAGGACAATTAATTTTATGTAATTTCTCTATTTAGTCTATCCCCATTAAGAGGACTGTGACACTTGGAACACACCTATTATGAATGATGAAAATAATAGACATGAGAGTTACATAGTAACTCCTCTCCTTGCCTTTATTTAAGAGATGCTCCTATCTCATTTCTAGTGATGAATTTATTGTAATGAGCATCTCTCTCTCTCTCTCTCTCTCTCTCTCTCTCTCTCTCTCTCTCTCTCTCTCAGGCTATGGCCTCATGCATAATATCGCAAGGTGTTTTTATTTTGATTTACCCTTTCAAAACATTTTGTCTCCTCTTCCTTTGACTCGCTTGGTGAATGCTCCTAGATGATTGTTTTCATATGGTAACACGTTCTCCCTCATCTTTCTCACTTGGATTGTTTATTGTTTGTTTCTCTCTTTATTATTATTTATTTCATGGTATCAAAGATTTTGTTTTTTATCCTTATTTGAGAGTAGTGTTGTAGGTTACCATTCATTGGAGCACTCCTTATTTTGAGACCTTTTATTGGAAAAAGAAGATTTAATAATCTTTACATATCTCATTCATAGTTTTGTAAATTTTAGTATTATATCTATTAAGTTTAATGTTCTTTGAAGAGAGAAGCTCATATTTCATTACATAACTCTTTTTTTAATATCTATGATTCTAGTTTTTTTTATTATATATCTCTATTTAGTTCACTAACCCTCTTTGGCTGAATTGTCGCGCTAGATTATCATATTCAAATTCTTTTTGGTTTGGCTAGTTTACCACCAAACACCTTTCAATCTGAATTTTGTTTGTTCACCTCTAGTAGGAAACCACAAGATTTGACTCATTTCTTATCTCATGTTCTTATGGTTATATACAAATCATTTTTTAATAATTTTTTCATCAGCAGTTCTTATGGTTAGGAACTTCATTTGTAGGTTTTCAAAAGCTCTGAAAGGGCTTATTTTAATATTGGTGTGTTCATCTCTCTGTATTTTTCTTAGAGTTTATTTGATTTATAATATTTCAACTGTAGGTTATAGTTGTGTGTTTCATTTATATTAAACTCTGTTTGATTTGTAGGCTTATATATATTGATTTAATTCTCAAAGTTTTTTCATACCCTATCTATCTTGTTTGCTTCATAAATAACCTTGTTAGCTCATATTTGGTTTAATTTTCCTTTTTTGAACAACATATTGGAATGCTTATAACAATTACTAAGGTGAATATTCAGTATATTGAAACATTTCTCCCATCCCACGCCACTTTCCAAGTGTTTGTATCACTTGATTCACTTCAGGCAAAGCAGCATTTGGTTATTTATTGCAGTCCTTGTTTCAATTGGTCAACCCGCATTGTTTCTTTTTCTTGTCATTTAAACATTTATAAGGTAGAGAATCCCACTACAGAACAAGCGTATACCAGTTTCTCCTTTTACCTCTTCACTGACAAAATCATTGTTCAACACTTTCGAACCCGCCCATCTGTGAGTTTTATCTATTTTTAGAACTTTATCGTAGACCAAGTTTGAACCACTCCTTTATTTTTCTTTTTCGCTGCCTCAAATTGATCCTTTAGCTTCCTCTCATTATTAGTTTGAAGCCTCCTCATTTCCATCTCTGTTTGGATGCAACTCTTACAACTACATAGTATCCCACCCAAGAATATCCCATACTAGCGCTCCAGTTACTTTCTCTTATTTGTTATTGTTTGGTATGTATATTAGTTACTTGTGGGTTATTTTTTGAGCATATTACTTGTGCTACGTAACTCCCATGCACAACATATTCTTGTCTTTCAAGTCTTTTAACCAACACATTCCTCTTTCACTCTTCCATATATGTAATTGGTATCATTACTGCACACTCTTCATTACAGTTATATATATAGAACCTTGCTCTTTCTATATTTATATATATATCATTGTTGTTATATATATATCATTGTTGAATAATTTTGTCCTCCAGATCGCGCTCTCACACCAAGAAAGGCTTATGTTTCCATTCTTTCCCTTTTTCTATTGTGGTATTCCTTTCACTTTAAATTATTCGGTCTGAGTAGCATTGCGGTTTTGTCTGCTCGACCCATCTTCTTGGTCATCGTTTCTTTAATTTCTTCAGTTTGGTCTGAATTTTCTTACCCACTCTATCCATGTGCTCCAGTTCATTTGTGAAACGCTCTCTTTCTAATTTTCATAATAGATTTCTTTCACTATAGTTCAAGAATTGTCATCATTATAAGTTTGAACCATTTTTGAACTGTTTTGAGTTTTCCATAATCAGACCCCATAACATTTTCTAATTTGATCAAAGTTTTTTTTAAATGCTTTCCTTTTAAATAATTTTATAGTTTCATTAAGCTTACCTACTATCATTTCAAGAGTTCAATTAATTTTTTTTTCCAAACATTTAATTACATTTTTTTACAATCATTCAATAGTTTATCCTTTAATTATTTTTTTTTAAATCAAAAAATTGATTTCTTAAACAATAATTTCATTATAGTGATTTCATAGTCTCTTCCATATTCTTTGTTTCGCTGGGCCAACTTTCTCTAGATTCCTTAGCTTCTCCCAAACTTTTCATATATTTATGATTTGATGTGCATTATCTGTGTACGCCTGCCACCTTTCTTGTTGCATTTGCTAGTTTAAACTTCAGTTCACCCATTGTGTTGTTTATATTAAAGTTATCTTTCCATCTCATTCCTGCAATCCATCATAATCTGTAAGCATTTATTAATAGTTTTGTGTGTATTTTTGGTTCAAAATTTTAAACATAGTTTGACGGTTTGTTCTTCTATGAATAATTTCTTTCTTTTTTAAAAATGAATAATATAAACAATAGTTTAAATAGATTATTTTAAAACAATTTTAAATAAACTTTTGTTCTTGTTCAATCGTCTTTTTTAATAAATCTTTTTTAGTATTTTAAAATTATCAACATTCATTTAATTTTTTATAATTTTTTAAAATAACGTTTCAATAAAATTAGCCCTTACATTTTCCATTTTAATGTTTCATCATTTTTTTCTTAAATCATACTTTCATCATTCAAAGGTTGATTAACATTGCATTAAATTCTTATTTCTCACTCTTTGGCATTATATCATCTATATATACCATTCCTTATTGATTAATCTTTTCAAATTAATTTTTTTAGTCAATTTAGATTTTTTAACAAAACAATTTAAATTTTGAAAATCGTTATATATGCTTTAATCTCGTTTTCAATTAAATTCACGCTTATTCAAGGTTAGTACAATGTTTCTTAAACATTTTCATAGTTTAATTGACAATTTAATTTCATGTTAATAACTTTAATAAAGTTATTTTAAAGTTATAACAAAATATTTAAATTTTTTAAAACACTAAGCTTCTCACTTATCCTCATGTTTAACATTCACTTAAACTTCAATAAATAATATGTTTTCCTATAATATTTACCATTTTCAATCTGATAGTGTTCAAACTTAATGTTTTGACCCAGATTCTTAGCTATATTTAATTCAAAAATAACATTAGCTATTTAATATTATTTTTCTGTAAATGAATGATAACTATCAAGTAAACTTTTGTTTCCAAGGAAGAAAATATGTGTCCTATTGTTTAAGAAATTTGTACTTATGTTTTCAGTCAATGGAATTTATAACTGATATCTATAATGTTGCTCAGTATTCTTATAGTTATCAATGCATCTATCTTAAGTTTGTTCAAGGTTTATGAGGTATCTTATTCAATTACCTTCATTATAAATTGATTAACATTAATTTCTATCAATTTTTATATGATCTATTGATATGTACATAGTTTCAACTTTATACTTTTACAACATCACTTTATATGCACACAGTTTCAATTTTATGCTTTTACAACATCTCTATATATGCACATGGTGGCATTTTATGGTTTTATACCATTTATTGTGTTAGATAACAGAGAGGGGGTGAATCCGTTAAGTCTAGTTATCCTACACTCCTAAATACTCCTAGATGTATATAATAAAAATTTCAAACAAATTAATCAACTCGGTAAAATATCAACTGGTCCATTCTCTTAATCTCTCGAGTACCAATAAATTAAATATTGTGTTTATCGATCAATCTTGTTATAGTAATGTGTAAAGTAAAATAATAATTCAACGTGCATCCATGTACACATATAACATAGATTTTTAACATGGAAACCCTATTAGGGGAAAAACCACCTAGGACCGATAACCTAAAATAATTCACTCTTCTTAAGTGAGCTTAGTTAGGAGTCAACTCTATTAAAGGTTACAAAAGAACACTTTGAGGTGTGACATGGTTAGAGGATTTATCACTAACAGTTCTGCCTTGATCAAACATTCACTATGGGGTCAACAAGAAAATAATCAACATACATTGAATGTCATATTGAAATATAAAGAATGTTAAGTCCCACTCAGTTAAGAGAATTATCTATAGAAATGGTTAAATTGATACAGTAATGATCTAATTCAAATACAACTTGATTTGTAGATTTTTAGATCTATGCTAAGCTCAAAAATACCTCTGATCAATAATCAATTTAATCTCTTTATTTCCTCTAACTTTTTTCTACTCGATAATTGCTTTCTCTGTCGCTTAGTGTTGTCGGCAGAATTGCTCAGTTCTATCTTCAACCAATTTGATTAGCCTTTCATGAATTCAATCCTCTCACATGAAATATCCTTCAGTAGACTCACTAATGAATCTCTTGTCTCTTTATATAGATATCATAAACCATTTTATTTCCATTCATAGATTTTGCCTCTTAATCCTCACTATTGATTTTTCCACCTTAACCTTCCTCGACAGTTGTGTCAATAACACATTTCATTCTCCTTCATTCGGTCATCTTTAATTTTATCATTCATTTGATCATCATAAAATTCATTATCATTTACCTTGAAATCATAAACAATTGTCCAGCTCCTGTAGTCAACAATCACAAATTCCATTTAAGTTTTTCACTCGATCAATACCATGATGCGTCAGTGATAACTAGCTCAGTTAACAATGCACTCGATATACACTACACTTCTCAGTATATATTAAATTCTTCATTTACCGACCATATAAACTTGTTCATTCTTGATCTTCAATCCATAATATATTCATCTAATACAGTCAAATCACCAATATAATTCCATAGACTCATCAATAAGTTACCCAATGACTACCATATCCATATTTTTCTCATCCATCTCATCTTTATGTAGATATCTCATTCCTTCATCCGTATTTACTTCTTAAGATGTTTGTAACCATCATGATAAGTATAGCCAAATCTAGTTGATATCAATAAAAATACATTAACTAATTTAATGTCTTACATACACATTAGTAGCTTGGTGATCATCAATCACTATCTTCCAAATATCCAATCCATTGTCAAACTCTTCCTCAAGATATTCAATCAGTTATAGTTCATCAATCTCTGTCTTTGGCATTGATGGAAACACAATATGAAATATGTCATAGAATACTAAAAAATTGTTCTACAACTCTGTATACAAATGTTGTAACTCAGTAATCTCTCCCTAGCTTGTACATTTAATATGTTTAATCACTATACTTATTTAATATTCTTCATGTAGTCTCTCCCTACAGATTTGATCTCAATTGGATCTTCTTTCCCTATGTATCTTCTCTTAGTTTAGATAAACATTTCATCGAATCTTCTCTCCCTTACACAAAAATGCCAAAATAAAGTATACATATCTTTAGTAGCCAAAATATTATCTCTCGGGTTCGGTTCAGATCAACTACCTTGCATGTACTGATATGCACTTTCAATTTGTCTTCCATCTTTCAATTTTCACAACTTCAGGAAACCTAATGTATGAACATAATGCGTCAACATCATTTGATATTCTGATAAAGTGTAGGTTGATGCAACATCCTAATCACCTTAGTGACTGATAGACAAGGGATGGACCCCTAGTCTACTCCTCAAGTAATAAAATGTGTCATTAGGGAAAGGTTTAGTAAATATATCTGCAAGTTGCTTTTGTGATTTCACATATTCTAGTTTTACTTGTTTTTCTTGTACTTGTTCCCTCAAGTAGTGATACTTTATTGATATATTCTTTGTCTTTGCATGCATCACCAGATTCAAAAAAATGTTTATTGCACTAGTGTTATCCCAATATATTATCACTGGGTTAGTGATTTGCTCATTCATACCTTTTAAAATTTGTTTTATCCATGCAATGTTCAAATAATTAGCATCAAAAACAACATATTTTTCTTTTGTATTAGACTGAGAAATACATCCTTGTTTCTTACTTATCCAAGTAACTAATCTTTCTCCCAAAAATACTGCTCCACCTATAGTGCTCTTTCTATCATCAATCTTTTCAGCCCAATGCACATCTATATAAACTTTCAATACAAAATCGTCTTCTCTCTTGTACCACAAACCATAGTTTTCAATGTTCTTCAAGTATCTCAAAATTATTTTTAAAAGAATCATATGTGATTCTTTAGGATTAGAAGAAAATCTTGCAATAATTCCAACCGCGTGTGCAATATCTAGTCTACTATGCACAACATGCATCAATTTACCAATCGTTGATCTATACAAGGTCTAATTTACCTTAGTTGACTTGTCACCCTTTGTCAATTTGCATCTAGTGATCATAGGTATACTGACTAGTTTTGAATCTTCCATTCTGATTGTCTTCAATACTTCTGTGATGTAGTTTGATTGAGTAATGTATATGCCTTCATTCTATAAAAAATTTAAGCCAAGAATTTTTTTTATTTCACCAAACATTAACATTTCAAATACTTTTTTCATTTCATTTGAAAATTATTTGCATAAGTTATCATGTCCTCCAAATATGATATCATCAACAAAAATTTTGATAATAAGAAGCTTGTAATCAGTTTCACCTTTCAAATACAATTTATTGTTGTCACTTTTTCTAACAAATCCAATACTGATAAGATAGGAGTGCGGTCTTTCATACCATTCTCTTTGTGCTTGTTTCAGTCCATATAATTCTTTGTGCAACTTACATACCATATTCCTCTGATTATGATCAATAAAACCTTTAGGTTGTTCAATGTATACCTCTTCTTCAAGTATCCCATTCAGAAACACAAATTTAACATTCATCTAATAAAATTTACATCCTTTGTAAGCAACATAAGCAAGCAATATTCTAACTCCTTCAAGTATAGAAATGGGTAAAAAATTCTCACCATAGTCAATACCTTATTCTTGTGCATACCCTTTGCATACAAGTCTTTCCTTATTCCTAGTGACATATCCATTTTCATTTAGTTTGTTTCTCAATATCCATTTGGTTCCAATTACATTCTTGTCATTCGGTCTCGGTACCAATGTCCATTATTTTTTTTCTTTTGTAACTTCTCAATTTTTTCATTCATGGACTTAATCCATTCATCATTTTCAAGTGCATCTCTAATAGTTGTAGTGTTAAATTCACAAACTAAGATTGTCTTGTCTTTCAACTTACTTTGTCTCATCATGCCAGCTTTCTTATCTCCAATAATCTAATTCTGTGGATGATGTCTCCTTACATATTTTATAAGTACATGTTCAGTTCTTTGTTCTTCACTATGTTCTTCACTCAATGCATGATCATGATCTCCATTGGTAATAGTTTGTTGATTATTGGTCTGTATAATCTGATGCTCAATAGTATTATTTTGTTGCTCGGTAACAGCGGGCTGTTTCTCAGGTAGAGTGTAAGGTTCCTCAATGTAAAAAAATATAGCATAGTCTTCTAGTTCCTTTTTACTTTATTCATCATTCTTCTCAGTAAATTCATCTACTCTCACATTTGCAATTTTGTGGATGATGCCTTATTTTATTTGTCTTTGTAATCTCAGTTACTTCTTCTGTCATACTATCGGCTACCTCTTTGTTCTCAGATATCTTTTTTGTCATACTTTCTTTCATTATATCTCTCATTATCTTTCTCATCTTCTTTCTTGTTAGGACATCTATCAGCAATATGGCCAATCTATTTACAATTAAAACATACCAAAGGTAGTTTTCCTTTATATCTTCACTTACCTTTTGGCAATCTTCTATCCATTAATGCTTCAAGTTCATCAATTTTATCCTCATCACTTTCCATATCACTATCATTTCTTATCATATGTTTATTGCTTGATTTACCAATTTTCAGAGATGACATAAATACAGACTCAACAATAGGAACAATACTATTGTCAAAGTTATTAAACTCAAATGCAGTCAGTCTACAGATTATACTATCAAGTGTAACATTATTTCTAGGAGCTTCTCTTATTTCATGAATTGTAGAGACTGTAATAGCAAAAGAAGGTAACAAGGTTCTCATAATTTTACTTACAACAATGTCTTCATCAATAGTTCCACCTACTCCTTAGATAACATTCACAACCTCCTTGATTCAGTCACTTTATTGAGATATGTTCTCTCCTTCTTTCCTTCTCATGTCATCAAACTTTCCTCTAAGACTTTCAGCTTTAGCCCTTAGCACATCCACATCTACTCCATGAATTAGTGTAAGGTTTTCTCACATTTGTTTAGAAGTTGTACATGTTTTAACATCTTCAAATTCGGCATTTGATAAGGAAGAAGCAAGCTCTATCATCACAACATTGTTCTCATGTTTTTCTCTCAACTAATCAACAGTCAAAGGTCCAGAGGGTAAGATGAACTCATTTCCCAAGTAATATGATGTAGACTCACCTATTCCTAATAGATACAATTTCATTCTAATTTTCCATGTCGAGAAGTTTTCTTCATTTATCTTTGGCACCTCTCTCTTATACATCTTGTGATCTTTAGCTTAAGTCCTTCAAACTTTCTTTTCAAGCACTCTTATATATGCTTTGATACTAGTTGTTAGATAACTGAGAGGGGGGCTGAATATGTTAAGTCCAGTTATCCTACAATCTCAAATACTCCAAAATGTATATAAGAAAACTTTCAAACAAATTAATCAACTAGGTAAAATATCAACAGTGTTTTTCTCTTCATCTACTAATTACCAGTAAATTAAATATTGTGTTTACCGATCAATCCAGTTATAGTAATGTGTAAAGTAAAATAACAATTCAACACATCCATACACATAACATGGATTTTTAACGTGGAAACCCTGTTAGGGGAAAAACCACCTGGGACTGGTAACCCAAAATAATTCACTCTTTTGAAGTGAGTTCAGTTAGGAGCCAACCCTATTAAAGGTTACGAAAACACACTTTGAGGTGTGACCTGGTTAGAGGATTTATCACTAATAGTTCTCCCTTGATCAAACATTCACTATGGGCTCAAGAAGAAAACAATCAATTATGCTTTTCTCTTCATCTACTGATTACCAAATAAACTAAACATTGTGTTTACCGATCAATCCTGTTATAGTAATTTGTAAATTAAAATAACAATTCAACACATCCATACACATAACACAGATTTTTAAGGTGGAAACCCTATTAGGGGAAAACCCACCTAGGAACGGTAACCCAAAATAATTCACTCTTTCGAAGTGAGTTCAATTAGGAGCCAACCCTGTTAAAGGTTACAAAAACACACTTTGAGGTGTGACCTAGTTAGAGGATTTATCACTAACAGTTCTCCCTTGATCAAACATTCACTATGGGGTCAAGAAGAAAACAATCAATATTTATTGAATGTCATATTGAAATATAAATACTGTTAAGTCCCACTCGGTTAAGAGATTTATCTATAGAAATGGTTAAACTGATATAGTAATGATCCGATTCAAATATAACTTGATTTGCACATTTTCATATCTATGCTAAGCTTAAAAATACCTCTAATCAATAATCAATTCAATCTCTTTGTTTCCTCCAACTCTGTTATGCTTGGTTATTACATTCTCTATTGCTCGGTGTTGTCTCCATAATTTCTTGATTTTGTATTCAACCAGTTTGATCATCCTTGCATGAATTCAATCCTTTCATGTGAAATCTCCTAGAATAGACTCAATCATGAATCTCTTGTCTCTTTATGTAGACATCATAAACCATTTTATTTTCATGCATAGATTTTGCCTGTTAATATTCATCATTGATTTTTCCACTTTAACCTTCCTCGACCATTGTATCAATAACATATTTTTAAATTCTCCTTCATTAGATCATCTTGAATTTTATCAATCATTTGATCATCATAAAAAAAATTTATCATTTACCTCAGAATCATAAACAATTTTCCATCTCATCATTTCTAGTCAGGAGTCACAAGTTCCATAAAAAAATTTCTCTCAGTCAATACCATAATGCATCGATGATAAATAGCTCAGTTAACACTGTAATTGGTATACACTACACTACTCGGTGTATACTGAATTCTTTACTTACAGACCACATAAACTTGTTCATTCTTGATCTTCAATCCATAATAGATTCATGTAATATAATCAAATAACCAGCATAATGCCATAGACTCATCAATAAGTTACCCAATGAATACCATATCCATATTTTTCTCATCCATCTCATCTTTATGTAGATATCTCATTCCTTCATCATTATTTCTTTCTTAAGATGTTTGTAATCATCATGATAAGTATAGTCAAAGATAGTTGACATCAATGACAATACATTAACTATTTTAATGTCATACATACACATTAGTAGCTCGGTGATCACCAGTCACTATCTTTCAAATATCCAATCCATTGTCAAAATATTCATCAAGATATTCAATCAGTTGTAGTTCATCATATTAATATGCATTTTATTGCATTTGTTTTTTGTAAGTTGCATCAGGAGCCCATTTTTCAAGGTTAACTATGGAGGATCCATCAGTTAGAACTAACTCATACTTTCCTTATTCTATGAAGGGACTTGTGGAGTATCCCTCCATCCTACAGTTGGTGTGCACTTACCTTATATGGATTTTCCCTCAATTTTCAGATGATATGGATTATCTTGATATTTTCCTAATGCTGAGGATGTCTCTTTTGAAATCCTTATTTCACTTTGTTTGATTTCTTATATATATTAGAAGGCTATATGTTTTATCACTCATAACCCTTTGTTTATGGTTCATGATGGTAAACATGCTTGGCAAATTGAATTGTGGGTTGATTTGGTGTTTGGGTCACATGTTCTACTAGTTTATCATTATCTCTCTCATATTTCTTTACAAAATATACTAATGTGATAATGCACGTACTAGTAAATTTTACCCTATTTTTCAATGAGGATTAGTCAAATTTTTTATACCTATTGGTCGAATAGATGACCAAAATTGTTGTCAAACTTTTCTTTTTCGATTATACGGTAGGAAAAATGTCATCAAAATTCTGACCTCCTTAGTGGTTGAATTACCATACCTGGAAGAATTGTAGATCAAATCTTTTATCTATGCCACCAACATTCATCAAAATTGCGACCAATCAGGGTTCATAATGTTGTTGGAATCGATGTCGAACACATAGCATTCTTGTCGAAACACAAAACATAGTTCATCTCTCTTGTGACAACATGTGGTCGAAATCGACATCAAAGACATAGCATTCTTGTGAAAATAACTATTATTAAAACGTAAAAAAAGTGACCAATAATAATTTTTGGTTAAAATATATATATATACACACACACACAGATATATATATATATATATATATATATATATATATATATATATATATATATATATATATATATATATATATATATATATACATGTATATATATATATACATGTATGTATATATACATGTATGTATATATACATGTATGTATATATACATGTATGTATATATACATGTATGTATATATACATGTATGTATATATAAATGTATGTATATATACATGTATGTATATATACATGTATGTATATATATATATACATGTATATATATATATACATGTATATATACATACATTTATATATATATATAGACATGTATATATATATATACATGTATATATATATATATATATATATACATACATATATATATATATATATATATATATATATATATATATATATATATATATATATATATATATATACATGTCTATATATATATATACATGTATATATATATATATATATATACATGTCTATATATATATATACTGTTGGAAACAATTGTCTGAAGGAAATTGCTACTCAATTATGTATTGTCTTTGATGTCACACTATGTCATAATCCACAACAATCTACTTATACCGAGCTCAGTCGGTCTGCCTGTCAGGGATATTAGTGTTTACCGAGTTCACTCGGTTGCCGAAGAAAGTTTAGTGTTTACCGAGTTCACTCGGTTGCCGAAGAAAGTTTAGTGTTTACCGAGTTCACTCGGTTGCCGAAGAAAGTTTAGTGTTTACCGAGTTCACTCGGTTGCCGAAGAAAGTCTAGTTTTTACCGAGTTCACTCGGTTGTCGAAGAAAGTTTAGTGCTTACCGAGTTCAGTCAGTCATCGAAGAAAGTTAGTATTTACTGAGTTCAGTCGGTTATCAAAGGAGAAGGATTGTTGGTGTTTACCGAGTTCCCTCGGTCTCTGAAAAATTATAAAAGATATGGTCACCGAGCACTGTCGGCCTTTGAAGGATTTTTGCAAATAGAGTTTACTTAATTCAGCCGACTGTTATTCTAATAAATGATGATTTGACTAATCCAAAATCATATATATAATAGGTCAAATGTGAAAAGAAAAAAAAGATAGCAGAAGATTTACAGAAGAAAAGGAAGGATATATGCGAGTTTGTGAAGGATGTTCAGATATCCTTGAGGAGCAGCAGGGATTTATTCGATCAGAGAGGATCAGACTTATGCAGAACAGAGATCTGTAATCAGCAAGATAGTTGCATTATTATACAGGTCACTTTTTCATTGTTACCTTCTTATCATTGTAACAGTGAATTCTAAATCTCTTAACCGAGTTGGTTTAACAGCCAAAACATAAATCCTCTAACAAGGTGACAATTCCATTGAATTGTTTTCAAGACCTCTTACCAGGCCACTCCTAGCAGGGTGTTTTAAATCCTCTAACAAGGTCACACCTAACAGTGTGTTTTGTAACCTTTTACCGGGTTGGCTTCTAACCGGGCATCACTTCAGAAAAGTGAAAATCCGTATCTAGATACATTGGTGGTTTTTCCCATATTGGGTTTCCACGTTAAAACTTGTGTCTCTTGTGTTCTTAATTGCTTTCTCAATCATTTACATGCACTGATAAATATCTAAAAATATTATTGCCAATACTTTCTGCATCTTCAAAGTTACTGCAATCTATTTACCGAGTGCCAAAACAAATAACAGTGTTAGGATATCCTAAGGGATCTACAAAGAATTAATTGTCAAAGTTTTTATGGTTGACTGATTCACCCCCCCCTCTCAGTCACTTCATCCATATTCCATCAATTGGTATCAGAGCCTTTGGTGCTTGCAGGAAGGGTTTCAAAGACCTAAGCTAAAGATCAGGATGTCTTACAAGAGGGAAATTCCAAAGCTTAACAGAGAAAACTTTTCAGCATGGCAAGGTCTCATGCGACTTCATCTGGCTTCCATTGGTGACTCAGGATGCAAATACATTGATGAAGAATACACAATTCCTAATGGCGCATTAACTGTTGAAGACATTGCAGATAAAAAGACTCACAACACCATGATGATAGACATTGCATCTGCTCTCAGCTATGAAGAATTTGATGATATTAAAGACTGCACTACTGCATATGAAATGTGGGTGGCACTGAAGAAGATATATGGTGGTGATGCAAATGTTAAGAGAGCAAAAGCAGAAAGCCTAAGAGGACAGTTTGACAAGATGAATATGAAGGAAGATGAAAACATTGCAAAATATGTTGAAAGAATCAAAGCAAGTGTAAGTGCAATCAGAGCTTCTGGAGGAACAATCTCAGATGAGACGGTTATAAGTAAGGTACTCAGAACACTACTCCCTATCTATGCAATAAGAGTATCAGCTATTCAAGAAAGAAGATGTGAAGCAAACCACAGTATAACTTTGGATGCTTTAGTTGGAAGATTGACAGCTTTTGAACTAGACAACTATGACAACTATGTTCCTAGTTCCAAAAATATTGAATCGGCATTTGAGGCCAAAGTTTCACTAAAGAAGAACAAGAAAATTAAAGAAGTTCAGACAGAAAGTGAAGAAGAATCAGAAGAAAGTTCTGATAGTGATCTTGAAATTGTAGAAGCATTACTTGCAAAGAAGTACTCTAGAGGGAAAGGTAAGTATAAAGGTAAAACTCCTTTAATCTATTTTTCATGTGAAGAAATTGGACATATTGCAGCTAGGTGCCCAAACAAGCAAGTCAAGGAAGAAAAGAGAAGTCACAAGTACTATGGCAAAAAGAATTTCAAATCATACAAGGATAAAGGTAAGAAATCATGTTTTATGGCTAAAGATTCTGATGATAGTGAAGAAGAAATTGTCTTTATTGCTATAAAAGATGAATCTGATGATGATGAAGATAAGATAGCACTTATTTCTCATATAAGCAAAGATGATATATGGATAATAGACAGCGGATGTTCACACCACATGACTGGTGATAAGACAAAATTTGAATATCTAGAAGACTGTGACAATGGTAATGTAAGATTTGGAAACAATGAACCTTGTTGTATAAAAGGAAAAGGAAGAATCTCATTAACCAAAGAACTCATATGTGATAATGCTTACTGGGTTGAAGGACTAAAACATAATCTTCTAAGTGTAGCACAGCTAATCAACACTGGTTTCAAGGTTGAATTCATGAATGGTCAAGCAAGACTGCTGGATGGAAAAGGAAAACTCATTGGATCAGGCAAACAAACAAAAGGTAACTTATTTTATCTTGATCTCAATGAATATTCATGCCTTATTGCTCAAATAGAAGAAAGTTGGCTATGGCACAAAAGGTTATGTCATGTAAATTTTGATAACATGATAAAGATAAGCAAATTCAAGAAGGTTAGAGGCATTCCTACCTTGAAGAAACCTGACACTGGTCTATGTAAGAATTGTCAGATTGGCAAAATGAGTAAAACTAGTTTCAAAAGTAAGAACTATCAGTCTAAAGAAATTTTGGAAATTGTGCATACTGATTTATGTGGACCTATTGGAATACAAAGCTATACTGGAGATAAATTCTTTATTCTTTTCGTTGATGACTATTCTAGAATGATGACTGTTATGTATTTAAGAGAAAAATCAGAGGCATTTGAAAAATTCAAATGGTACTTAGCAAGAGTAGAAAAAGAAACGGGGAAAAGATTGAAATGCTTAAGATCAGACAGAGGTGGTGAATTCATCTCCCATGATTTTAACAACTTCTGCATTGAAAGAGGAATCAAAAGACAGGTATCAGCTCCTAGAACTCCTGAGCAGAATGGAATAGCAGAAAGAAGAAACAGATCTATTATGGATTGTGCAAGGACTCTAATGATAGAAAAGAACATTGCTATAAAATACTGGAAGGAAGCTATCAGTACTGCAGTTCATACCCTGAACCGAGTACAACTGAAGAAAGACACATTCAAAACTCCCTATGAATTATGGTATGGCTATAAACCTAATGTAAGTTACATGAAAATATTTGGTAGCAAGTGTTATATCTTAAAGGAATCCAGAAGAAATAAATTTGATGTGAAGAGTGATGAAGGAATATTCCTAGGATATTCTAGCAAAAGCAAGGCATACAAATGTCTAAACTTATCTACTCACAAAGTCATAGAAAGCATACATGTGAAATTTGATGAGTTTGCAGAAAAGACTGAGGAAGAAAGCAAAAGGGAACCTGAGAACTATAGAAGATTCGTTTACATTGAACCTGAAACATTGACAGACACAACTATCAATAAGGAAGCTATATCTACCGAGCCAAGCACAGTTACCGAGTCACAGACCGAGTCACAGGAAGAAGTTCAAACCGAGTCACAGGAAGAAATTCAGACCGAGTCTTAGCCTGAAGTTACCGAGCAAATATCTACCGAGTCTGAGCAACCTGAAGAAGAGATCCTAGAAGACAACAGCATGAATCATTCAAAAGGCAAGGAACCTATACTAGCCAAATATGTCAGAAGACATCATACACCAGATCAAATCATTGGAAACAAATCAGATGGTACTATGACAAGAAGCAAGCTAAAAGGTACATGTCTACTTACTGATTTTGAACCTAGAAATATCAAAGATGCATTAGAGAATGAAAGTTGGATTGAAGCAATGAATGAAGAATTAGAACAAATACAAAAGAACAAAACTTGGACTCTTGTACCTAGACCTAAAGATAAGAATGTAATTGGAACAAAATGGGTATTTAGAAATAAACTGAATGAAGATGGTCAAGTATCTAGAAACAAGGCTAGACTGGTATGCAAAGGTTACTCTCAAGAAGAAGGTATAGATTATGGAGAAACCTTTGCTCCTGTTGCAAGATTAGAAGGTGTAAGAACTCTACTTGCTTATGCAGCACACAAAGGATTTAAGGTATATCAGATGGACATAAAATCTGCATTTCTCAATGGAATTCTTGATGAAGAAGTCTACATTGAACAACCTGAAGGTTTTGTTGATCCAGACAAAAGGGACATGGTCTGCAGATTACACAAAGCATTATATGGCTTAAAACAAGCTCCTAGAGCATGGTATGAAAGACTCCATAACTATTTAATCCAGATTAATTTCAAAAGAGCTAATGATAACAGCAATCTGTATATCAAAGAAGGACCGAATGACAAAATTGTACTGGCAGAAATATTGTGGATGATACTATATTTACAGGGAATGAGGATCAGTGCAAAGAATTTTCAGAACAAATGAACAGAGAATTTGAAATGTCTATGTTTGGTTTAATAAAATTCTTTGTTGGTCTTCAAATTCAGCAAAGCAAAAATGGTATATACATTACTCAATCAAAATACATTAAGGAGATACTTAAGAAGTTTGGAATGGAAGATTCAAAACCAGTTGGTACACCCATGTGTACTGGACTGAAACTTACCAAAAATGATGATTCAAAAGAAGTTGATCAGACCCTATACCGATCTATGATTGGAAAATTGCAGTATGTAGTACATACTAGACCTGATATTGCCTTAGCAGTCGGTATAGTAGCTAGATTCTCAGCTAAACCTAAGAAAATCACATGATGGCAATCAAAAGAATCTTAAGATACTTAAGAGGAACTGAAGAATATGGTTTGTGGTATAAATTTGGAGGCAATCTAGACTTGAAAGTGTTTACTGATGCTGATTGGGCAGGAAACATTGATGACAGAAAAAGCACAAGTGGTGGAGCATTTTTTCTTGGAAAAAGACTGGTATCCTGGACTAGTAAAAAGCAGAATTGCACATCTCAATCCACAGCCGAAGCAGAATATGTTGCTGCTGCAGTAAACTGTTCAAATATTGTTTGGTTTAAACAGCTATTAGAAGGTATGAAGGTCGAAATCAAAGAACCAGTTGTTATATTTTGTGACAATACCAGTGCAATAAACATTTCTAAGAATCCAGTGATGCATTCCAAAACCAAGCACATTGCCATTAAATATCACTTTGTCAGAGAATGGTGCAGGACAAGGAAATCAGATTAGAATATATTCATACAAAAGAACAGATTGCAGATATTTTTACCAAACCATTACCTAAGGATGCATTTATGTATCTAAGAGGTAAGTTAGGGGTCATTCCCCTATCCGAGGCTCACTAAATACAGTTTTAGTGATGCATCAACCAGAACATGATTGAAAATCAACTTGTTGATGCAGCATATTAAAGGAATCACTGCATATGAATCAGTACTTGAGGTACATTAATTTTCACCGGTAATATGTGAATTATCTTGGCATATGTTGTCAAAGAGGGAGTGTTTGCTATGTCTTTACTATTGCTTTCAAGAAATTTATAGACAGAAGAAAGATTTTCAGAAGAAAGAATTTTCAGGATATAGGAAGTTTACTGACAGAGGGAGATTTGAATCTAAACCGAGCTAACTCTTTCAAATTTCTTGTGTTATGACATATTGTGTTGCCATCAATGCCAAAGAGGGAGATTGTTGGAAACAATTGTCTGAAGGAAATTGCTACTCAATTATGTATTGTCTTTGATGTCACACTATGTCATAATCCACAGCAATCTACTTATACCGAGCTCAGTCGGTCTGCCTGTCAGGGATATTAGTGTTTACCCGAGTTCACTCGGTTTGCCAAAGAAAGTTTAGTGTTTACCGAGTTCAATCGGTTGCCGAAGAAAGTTTAGTGTTTACTGAGTTCACTCGGTTGCCGAAGAAAGTCTAGTGTTTACCGAGTTCACTCGGTTGTCGAAGAAAGTTTAGTGCTTACCGAGTTCAGTCGGTCATCGAAGAAAGTTAGTATTTACTGAGTTCAGTCGGTTATCAAAGGAGAAGGATTGTTGGTGTTTACCGAGTTCCCTCGGTCTCTGGAAAATTATAAAAGATATGGTCACCGAGCACTGTCGGCCTTTGAAGGATTTTTGCAAATAGAGTTTACTTTATTCAGCCGACTGTTATTCTAATAAATGACGATTTGACTAATCCAAAATCATATATATAATAGGTCAAATGTGAAAAAAAATATAGCAGAAGATTTACAGAAGAAAAAGAAGGATATATGCGAGTTTGTGAAGGATGTTCAGATATCCTTGAGGAGCAGCAGGGATTTATTCGATCAGAGAGGATCAGACTTATGCAGAACAGAGATCTGTAATCAGCAAGACAGTTGCATTATTATACAGGTCACTTTTTCATTGTTACCTTCTTATCATTGTAACAGTGAATTCTAAATCTCTTAACCGAGTTGGTTTAACAGCCAAAATATAAATCCTCTAACAAGGTGACAATTCCATTGAATTGTTTTCAAGACCTCTTACCAGGCCACTCCTAGCAGGGTGTTTTAAATCCTCTAACAAGGTCACACCTAACAGTGTGTTTTGTAACCTTTTACCGGGTTGGCTTCTAACCGGGCATCACTTCAGAAAAGTGAAAATCAGTATCTAGATACATTGGTGGTTTTTCCCATATTGGGTTTCCACGTTAAAACTTGTGTCTCTTGTGTTCTTAATTGCTTTCTCAATCATTTACATGCACTGATAAATATCTAAAAATATTATTGCCAATACTTTCTGCATCTTCAAAGTTACTGCAATCTATTTACCGAGTGCCAAAACAAATAACAGTGTTAGGATATCCTAAGGGATCTACAAAGAATTAATTGTCAAAGTTTTTATGGTTGACTGATTCACCCCCCCCCCCCTCTCAGTCACTTCATCCATATTCCATCATATATATATATATATGTATATATATATGTGTATATATATATATATATATGTATATATATAGATATATATATATATATATATATATATATATATATATATATATATATATATATATATATATATATATATATATATATATATATATATATATATATATATATATATATATATATATATATATATATATATATATATATATATATATATATATATAAACATGTTCTAGCATGTGCAAAATGATTCACACAAACATTCATATTTTATCTACTGCTAATCCTCTTAATCTTGAATGATTTTGGTTTATGATCATGAAAATAGGTTCATACCTATCCTACTATGATAATAATATATCAAGGTAAATCAGAACATCAGGACAGTTTAACTGATGAGTTTTTAAGTGGTAATTTTATTTATTATTCTAAATTAGCTTTGCTTTCTGTTTGGGTCCTTATTATTGTATAGAATTTTTCATTATCATAACATAAATCTCGAAATGTAAAAGAGCAATTGTCAGAAATTCCAATTTTAGTGGATGTGGGTTAACCAGTGTAGATGGAAGTTGTGTTTATTTGGTTTTATAGGAATCAGAAATCGTAGGAAGAAAAGGCTTTCAACAACTTAAAGACCTAAATTCCAAAGTAAGGAACAATAAGGCGTAATATCATTTGAGAATCTGATGCATCTAGACACTGAAGGTCATAGTTTTTTTCGTACAAAAGCATTAAATAAAAGAAAAAAAGTTGGATCAGTAATAGCGGCATTTTATGATTTTATTAGAAAGGTGGGTATGCCCACGGAAAAAATGTAATTGTAATAAATCAAAGAAACTCATTGGGGAGTGGAATGCTCACTGAAATATGTAGTATTTAGGATCAAATTCTTGATAATTGTCGCAATGTGGGTATGCCCACGTTAACTATGTACACAACAAATCTTGGCTTGTGTTGAGTCGTGGGTATGCCCACGGATTTTTGTATTAGTACAGGACCAATGGTCCCGGGCAAGGCTGGAAGTTTTCTCAACCCCACTCTTTCCTACCAGTGCCTGTAGCGAGCGGGGTCACAATGTAAAATTTATACATATTAAAAAAATAATTTACAGGGCTTCGACCTTTTACCGATCAAAAAAAGAAAAAAAAGAAAAGAAATGGTAACAAATTTAAATTTACGGAAAGTTACAAACACTGAGTAAAAAAAATGGAGAGAAATTTAAATTTGTGCGAATTCCATGGAGGGTCTTGCTACATCTCTTGCAAATAGCTATTTTTAGTAGTGGCTATCATGAGTGTTCTATTCTAGTCAATGGACAAGACCCTATTTTTTAAGCTGCCTTAGTTATATTCTATAAGTTGCTTAAGAGTAGGTTTTCTTTAAAGTTCCTTTCTTCGCACTATTTCTGCAGCTAAAAGCTATTTTCTGTAACCTATAAATACGGCATTGGGCATGAGATATTTTTAATAAATGTTTGGCCTATTCTACATAAATTGATGTCTCAATGAAGTTATTATGGAATTTATGTTTGTAATTTCGTGCAATAAGTTGGAAGGGAATTGTATCAAGTCAATAGCTTTGAATGTAGTTTAGTTGTTTAATTCTTGAAAATGTGTTTTTATTCCTTTCAAATATTGTTTGATGCAAAATATCAGTCACCATTTTTAGTCAATAGGAAGTTATCATCTTTGTGTTTAGTTTCATCCCAATATTTGAAAATCTTGCATGCAAGGCATCATTATTTTATTCAATTTGTTGCAGTAATTACATTCGCTTAAAATCTTAAAACATGTTAAAAAGACCAACAGTAGCCCACCTCATAATCATCGAGTCCTCTATAGCTGAAATCTTGAAAACCACACACCCAACACATAATCACCATGTCTTCTACGATGGAAAACCTCCAAAATACCTCACACAAATTACAAAACATAAGTGACAGGGAGAATTTTGACAAGGCAAAATAGAACTCAGTGATAATTTTGATCACTTTCTCTAATTAGCCAGATATTTCCATACATTTAACTTTAGGCTGTAGTTGAGGCTGCTACAACACTGTCACAATGAGAACTCCATTTTCCATGCCTGCTTTCATCTAGCCACCTTCGCATTATCAGGGAGCCTACACTACCTCAAGAATCTACCTCGCAAGCGTTCAATACGGTGATATTTCTCGTTCTTCTACTCCTCTTCTTTACTACGTTCTCCACTAATCTAAAGAATATGCCTGTCCTCCACTTCTATTTTTACCTCTCCTTTCTTCAGTCCTGCAACAAAGTAATCACATTCCATTCAAACATTTTTTGAAATAACAGAAATTTCTATAGACAAAACGTTCCATTTCAATATCTTTGCAAATAGGGGAAAATCTCTACAAGAAAAACATTCCAATTTCACTATATTTCAAATAACTAAAAATTTCTACAAGGAAAGGATTATCTTTTCAAATAATGGAAAATTAGTATAGACACAACAAAATTGTTGATAAGAAAAGAAAAAAAATTAAGATATACCAGCAAGATCAGCCTTGAAAATGTGAGCTTCAGGGGTTTCCTTCCAATTGATCTGTGTATTATCCACATATGCTACATCTCTTGCAAATTTTGTGGAGGGTCTTATTGTACATTCTTGAAAATTGAGGAATCAAAAACCTGAAAATGAAATACACAAATACTAAGTAAAATGAAATACACAATTTCATGGTGATATTCCTATTTTATAAGTGTGAATACATGACTCTTCCTCTCCAATTTCATCACCATTTCCACCGTTTACAACTCATTTCCAAGCATTTGATATTCCTTATTTTTGTGTTTGTAACTATTTATATTTCTTTTTAATGTAACTGACTTTCAAACAATCATCATTTTTTAAAAAAAATGGCAAAAGTTTACATTGAAGAATGATGTCACTATAGAAATCCTCTCAGCTTAATTAAAATAAAATCTTTAAGTCTTGAAATATTCTAAATCTAACTGTGTTTATACTTCTAATATCAATGTTTTGGATCATGTTATATGATCTATCATTCGAATGATAGAGCAAGAAAAGAGAGTAGAACAAATGTAGTATATCAAGATGACTGAGAAATGATTTTGACACAATGAAATTCAAAAGCTACCAAGACTTAATATTATGAACTATAAAAAATTCATGTATCTAATAAAATATGTATGTATAATAAAAATAAAAGATATCATAGAGTTCATAAAATTCTTTCAGTCTTAATCAGTGAGGAACAAACTAGTTTTGTCCCAGTCAAGTCCATATATGATGGATTTATTATAACCCAAGAAGCTATCCACTCAATACAAAGGAATGGAGACACAAGTATGCTCATCAAATTAGACATCGAGAAAGCACATGAAAAGGTTGATTGACACTTCCTATGAAAATTCTTGGAGACTTTTAGCTTTACAAAAAGTTAGATTAACCTATTCTATGAGTGCATCTCCTCCCCTAAGATTTGAATTTTAGTTAATGGCTCCTCCAAGGGATACTTTAACATCTCCAAAGGCTTAAGACAAGGGGATCAAAGATTCCCCCTTTTATTCATTATAATGGTATATTACCTCGTTAGATTGATAACTAGAGCTAGGGAGATAAATAAAATAAAAGGGATAAGAATCACAACTGGACTAGATCCAACCAGACATCAATGATTTGAATGACACCAGGATGTATGGACAAGGGGAGAAGCAAGAGGAAAAATTATTTAAGGAAATAGTAAAATCCTACTGATAAGCCTCAACGAAAGAAATTAGCCCAAAACAATCAATAGTCTTCTTCTTTAACACTGAGACTAATCACCAAAAAGAGATATATAAAATACTAAATTTTAAAAAGGGACAATTACCTTGTGAATTCTTTGGTCTACCCGTGGACAAAGTAATTAGATCCTGTAAACTGTAGGAACCAATGATAGAGAGAATAAAAAATAAAATTGATTCCTTGTAAGGAAAATGGTTGTCTTCTACTGAAAGAGTGACTATAGTTAGATCTATACTATCCACAGTGCCAATTTATCAATTATCATGCATCAACCTACTAGTGACCAAAAGAGAGAAATTAAATAAATATATGATAACTTTCTTTTGGGAAGGCACTAGAGAAAAAAATATATCATTTCTAGCCTAGGATAAAGTATGTAGATCAAAGGAAGAAGGAGGAGTAGGCATAAAAAATATCAAAGAAAGAGAAAAGCCCTAGGTGCTAAGTTATTTTGGAGAATGTATAGAAACCCACATCTCAAGCGAGTTAAGATCATCAACCACAAATACATCACTAGTTTTGACTCCACGAGTATCTTTAGAGAGAAATCTCCTCCTAGAGGATCTAGAATTTGGAACTGATTTAATACCACAAACAAATAACAGAAATAGAGAAATAACAACAATATGCAAGAACAAAAAATTGGCTTCTTATCATCTCCACAAATGTGGAATTACAAACTTTTAGAATTACAATATGCAAAGCCACATGGGCATTCCCTTACAATATTCCATAGGACAAAGCCTTAAATCAATACCCAGATCTACTACCCAGAACTGTCCTGAACTGTCTAAGACAACACTACAACCTTCCTTATATAGGCAATTTTCCACTGCCTGGGAAGGTTCCAGAATTTTTAGCCAACAAGGCCGACCAAACTTAGAATTATTTTATTTTTCATTTTATTACATCAAAGTCGGCTCAAAATAACTTTTGAAACCGAAACAAAATTTTTGAAAGAAAATCATTTTCCGCCATTACAAGTGACCCAACTTTCGGAGACCATAAGTCATCACCTGTTGACCTGATTGACTATTATCGCCCCATTTCAGAAAGGACACGAGGACCTCTTATTAGCCACAATCTGATTTAGATTGCCCCCAATCTGCTATTGTTCATTTAAAACATTGATCTGAGCTTAAAACCCTATCAACCTCAATGCTATTTTACCAACCTCCTTTGACTTTGATTTACTTCTTCTTCAACAATCCATTTGAATTGGGAAATGGCAACTACAAACAAAACTTCCTTTAGAAACTTAACATTCTAAACAAAGATTTATCAAACGGCCTTTACTTGTGCAATCCTCATATTGGCAGTGATTTCCTCTATAATAAAAAATATTTTATCATAGTGGCTCCTTTCCTCTTTCAAAATTCAATAATCTCCTCAGTCAGCAACACATACTTGCATCTTTGACTTTCTACCAAGTCTTTGTCTCAGTGGTTCATAAAATCTTCAATGGATACCAAACTCTCTCTTCAGAACTATGCTCCTTCCTCTATCACAAATCGTGACAGGGTCTACTAGTATTTTTTATGATCTTCTTCTATCACAAGTGGTGACAAGATCCCCAATTGACTAGGCTCTAATATGACTTGTAGAAGGTGGATGGAGTGGAGATAAAGACACAAATCCATATATAAACTCAATGCTACAACACCATTCTTCCTTCATCAATGAAATAAGCTCTTATATGTCTATAGAATTGTACAACATTCTTCCTCCACTCATGATCCATATTGACTAGATAAAAATCTGATGTCTAAATACTTACAAAATGCTTCTATTTATAGAGGGTTGGCACTACTACATAGAAGGTGGTTTAAAGACAATTTTTGAGTCAATTGTCTTAATTTGAGATAAAATAAAACTTGAGTATTGTCTTAAATACCGTCTTTAAGTGAGTGTCTTAAATTGTTGTCTTTATAAGACAATAAAAACAACAATTTTATTTTTGTCTCTAAAAAGACAATAGCTATAATACAAATTATATTGTCTCTATAGGGACATATATGTCTTTAATCTCACTTATTGTCTTTTTTCATACAATAAAAATATTTTCATTAGAGTACCAATTTTGTTAGGGCATGATGGAATTGAACCACCATCCTCCTACTTGTAGAGCAAGTGCTCCTCCATTGAGCTAGTGCCCTTTAAACATTAAACGTATGTTTCTACAAGCTACAAAATCAAGTGAAATGTGAAAAATATTTCATCTTGCATTGTAAATGTGTGCTAGAAAAATATATAAGTGGTTAACCACACAAGAATAAACAAAGTGATTATTTTAATGGTGATTAACTCTAAAAAATTAAGTTTCTGGAACTGTGAAATAACCACTCTAACCACATTGAAAACTTCATCTTTTTTAAAATATCAAAATCAAATTATCAGTAAGATGTGTAGAATTATCTTCAGCTTACTAAATCTGCTACCAAACAAACAAAAATTTACATCTATCAATTAGCTACAGTTACAACAAAGTTATTTCTTGATACTAGCATTTTTTCCCATTAAGAACTAAAAACTAAAAGCCTCATAAATGCAATAATGCAAATAATTAAAAGCATAAATTACCAAACTTACCACATCTCCGCTAAAGCCAATGTTGAGATATTTGATTTTTTAAGCAATTCCATTAAAAGATTGACCTGTATCATCAAATTCAAGAAAGGATACAGTTGACATAAATGACATCTTTAAAACATACACAAGGCAATCTTTGGACAAAGGAAGCCTCTCTTCACAGCGAACCAACCAAATGTTGACAAAGAAAACTAGAATTCTTAAAACATATGTGATCTAGACAAGTAAGGATTTCTTCTTGAAAATAGTTGAAAGAAAAATTAGCTTTCTTTAGTTATTTCAAACCACATAGACTGTTACCTCAAATGAAAAAATATAATTAGTCCAATCGAGTAGTGATTTATCCTTGAAAATAGTTGAAAGAAAAATTAGTTTTCTTGAGGTACTTCAAACCACATAGGCTAACACTTCAAGTGATAGAATATAATCAATCAAATCCTAATAATACACAATTAATTGTTCTCATAATAATTACATCAAAAATTCAAAAACAAGCTCACCAATCACATCACTTCTTGTATCTATTCTCCAACCTACCATTCATTCCCATCATTCTTTGATGATGATGGTCTTAGGATATATTTGAATATATTGTATGAGGTTTTCCAAATTTCATGGAATGCAATACACCATGAAATCTGGAAACTAGAGCTAACAAAAATTTCATACAATAGCACAAACTTTAAATGTTTATAAATTTGATGAAGTTACCCCAAACAAAAACCTGATCAAATGAATGAAAGATACTGGGCACCTCACTAAATAGATGTCTTCAATCATTCCTTGAATTTTAGAAATTAGAGTTAACAAAAATCTCCTATAAAGATATTCCAATTAAGATTATCATCAATTTTGTCAAACTGTTAGATCTACTTTTATCCATGCAAAACTATCCAAGACTCAATTATTCTCATGCATCTAGAAGGAAATCTGGATGCCAACTAAATCAATGCTTGCAAATATTCTATTGAATTGCAAAATGCTTCATTAAAATGATATTTATGTAGGAAAATAATTATTGTGTAGATGGAGATAAATGAAATAATTGAATCACATAATAAACTGTGTATACATTTGCTTCCTACTGGGAATGTACAATGATGAAGATGTAGAAGAGCTGAAAAAATTGCTCATGTTCCATTGGCTCTGGTTACAATAGAACATTGTGATGGGAAACAGATTTGACCTGATTCGGAGAAAAGCACTTGAACAAAAATATCTAAATTACAAATCTACGTTCAACATTAACAATTCTGTTAACTAATACAACCAAACCTTGCATTGGCTTTAAATGTTAAAATTGATGTTTTACTAGCAAGATTGAGATCCATAGGTTCCCTCACACCCTAGACACTATCAAAGTTTTAAGATAATACATCATATCCTTAATAAATTTTTTTGATAAATTGATGCGAGACCATGCAGGTCACCTTAACTGCCTTGCGCATTTTATGTTTAGACAATTTTTTTGGCTCTAGTTTGCATTTAATTTAAAGTTAGATAATAGTTAGTAGGCTTTTTTTTCACTTTTTATCTGTCGGACATCAAGCTGAGCGAATGCTACTTGTATTCAGCCTTAGCACTATTTTTTGTAAGCCTCAAAAAAACTATTGTGTAATATGTTGAACTTGAAAAATAGAGATTGCAATAGAAATATAGAAGGCAATTTAGCAATTAGAAAATTGTTTTACACACAAGGAAATAGATCTTTATTCAATGGGATGCATTACATCATGCCTCAATAAAGAGGTATTTATGTTTCATTTCAAACTTACACACTCAGTAGCTGGGGATTTCTATGTAGAGATAACAATCCTTGAAAATAGACTGGAGCTGGACATTTCTTGGTCCATGTGCCTATCACACATTTCAGGAAATGGTAACAGAAACATTAGTAGCAATGATACTTTCAATACAAAGTACTGTTATTTTCAATGAACATAACAATGATATGATTCAAAACTTTTATCAACCAAAGAAAAAGAAAAGTCAAAAATTAAAGAGGGCTACAAGCCCAACATGTGCCTCATGCCATGAGCCATGGTTCACAACTGCCAACTGCACATTCTCATGGCAGTGAACATCCTAATCTAGCCTAAAATTTTCTCCCTATTTGAATGTGTGGAAAATTCTTTCTTCACCTTTCACAGTCCAGACTACCTTTTGGGTGCCTTCCACTACTCAACCTTGATTCATCTGTGTCTAATGCAAAAGAATTGTCAATCTGGTGAAACTCACAAATTTCCTGAAGAATTTCTTGGTCTTAAATGAATTTCTTGAAATGTCATCTTGTGTAGTAGTCATGGTATCTGTAAGACAATTTAATACCAAGTGTAAATCGGTCAAGTTTGAGAGATCTCATAAAGATGTGGGAATGGTGCCTGATAAGTTGTTTACAGCAAGGTAAAGAACTTGCAAACAAGTGAGCATGCCTAGTTCAGATGGAATGGTACCTGTGAGATGGTATCCTGCTAAGTATAAATCTCTCAATTTTGAGAGATTTCCTAAATAGGTGAGAATGTTTCTTGATAAATCATTTACCTCAAGGAAAAGAGCTTGCAGGTGAGTGAGCAGTAGCACACCTAATTGAGATGGAATGGTGCCTGTGAGATGATTTTCTCCCAAATATAAATCAACTAAGGTTGACAAATTTCCTAAAGAAAGGGGAATAGTTCCTTTGAGGTTGTTTATTCCTAAGTAAAGATACTTTAGACTTGTGAAACAACCCATCTCATGTGAATATTTAAAGAAATATAATAGTAAATAATGTGGAGTAGATATACATTAGAATGTCCCATAGTAGGCAACTAGCAAATGCTTCACAATAGTTCTAAATTGTTATATCTATTGTTCCTAGGATATATCTTGTTCTAGAAATATATATAATGTTCATACTTGCATCTCCAAAGACATGATTTATTGAATCAATTATAAACAACCATTCACATCCTTTCAATTTTATTGAACAACAAAATAGCCCACACATTGAACATATTTTATAAATCAACATTTTGAGAAATCAGCTCCGCTATACTAAATCAATAAAGCTTCCACTAATTTGTACCTTGATCAGTAAATAGGATCCACAAATATAGAAAACATGTCAGAGTCTAATAATTGAGAGAGGCTACCATATATAACCATAAAGGATGAAAAGTAAACAGTCTACAAACTTCATAATTTAAACTCGATATCTTAAAAAGCTATGCAAAGACTAAATTTAGAAATTTTAAAATTCAAAAAAATATAAATGTATGAAAACATGAAATTATTTCGCATGATTGTAGTGAGGGAAGAAGTAATACCTTGTATCCATTGTAAATAAAATTTTGTCTATGTTGCAACATATTTTGGAAATGACAATAAAAAGTTCTAGCTTTGATCCAACCTCTAACCCAAAATCAAATTGATACCCAAACTCAACACTATCATTCAAAAGAAAGATATCATGATTACATTTTATTGTGGAGGCTCCTTAAAAAGAAAAATTTGGGTGTCCCCTAGAATCATCACCTTTTATTTTGTATCCCCTTAAAACCCTATTTCTGTTAATCAAAATTTTATGGATCTACAGGGCTCTATCTTGTAAGTCTATGTTGTAGAATCACAAAAGAAATGAGCTACAAAATAGAAAAAATTAATGAGAGTATTAGGCGTACTTATCTAGATTCAACCTAGGCTTGTATCAATGCCAATGTTGATGCCACTCCTACAATTACAAAAAGTGTCTGTCAAAATTACACTCATCTTAAAAGTGGAAAGAGTTTGCAGAAAAAATATAAGTGAACCCTACCAAAGAAAAAAAAATTTAAGCTAAAATGAATTAGTACAGATATGGCTACAAATTTTTATTCAATAAAATTGATTGATAGCTAGAGATCTAATTTGATTCATAAATAAGACATGATTTGATTTGAGTATAGTTATCACAAAGGTGCAACATGTACTCTCCCCATTATTGCCTAATGACCCACACCAATAGAAAATTCCAATATATCACTTATAAAAAACCCATAACAATCTGTTCAAATATTAAAATTTGAAAGACACCAATAGTGAAAATCTATGTACCAAGTAGATATTTCAAATTGTAAACAAGTACCTGTTCTAAAAAATATCTGTGTATGAGAGAACAAATTTAAACTCATTCAAAATGTATAGAGCACAACTATATTAAGAGAAATTAAAGAATCAGAATTCAGAGTAATAACACATAAGATTTGCCTACACCAAAATGATGAATTTAAGCTTAGCATTTTTCATACATATATTTAACCCATAGTTCTATTACCAATTGTCAAATCTATGTAATGCAAACTTCAATAGCACATAACTTCCATGACGTGAAAGACCACAAAAACTCAAACTCGAATGTCTTTGAAGATCACAAAGATAAAAAATACATAAGAACAACTGGTGATAGAGAGGAAACTAGGAAGGATGCATTATCATTCTCAAATGGATTGAAAACTAGCATCAAGAATTCAAAAATTTCCTATGACAAAGAACTAGCTGAACTGCTGAAAATAGATAGGTAACCATTTTGAAATGTACTTCTTATTGACTTTTTCAATGTCTCCTACTCTACATCTCTCTTTAATGCAAGTGAAATAAGATCTCGGGCACTAATGGAGGCCTAATTGATCAACACTCTTCTCATTTCCAAGTGGATAAATGGAGAATATCAATCAACACTACATTTGTAGTTGTTGTGACTACAAAAAAAATTGTGACTTTTCGGTGCAAGAACACCTCGAACAAGAAGATCACCTCGAGTTCATTATGGTATAAAGCATAAGATCTTTAATGATTTTTTATTTTTTCATAAATAATGTCTTAGAAGACCATTTTTAATGTAATCAAGGTCCTTGAAACCATTATGTTGTGTTTTGAGTTCTATAAGGAGTCATGGTGACACACATTGTCAAAATTGTCAATATAATGTAAATGTGCACCAAGGTGACAAATGGGACATTCAATCATGATTGGAGGCTTATTATGCCTCTTTTCATCTATTTACAATAGGATGAAGTCGTACAATTTTATTTAGGTCTATGGCAAGTTTTAGGAAGAGTTGTCATTCTTGACAAGGAATTCCCAATGCAATTTGGTGGTAGAATAGTATAATCATTTGTTGAGGAAAGTTTAGAAAGGAAGTTGTAACCATTGGAGAGGATTTTAAAGCATTCAAATAGACCTTATATTTTCCAATGTGGGGGTTTAGATGGAAGAAGTGGAAGAAAAAGGAAATAAAATTATGAGTTTTCTACATTATTACTATTTTTTTCTGAATATTATAGTCTGATTTCTTTCACTTTTCATTGTGAAGAATTATTCATTTCCATTTAATACCTATTAGCTATGAAAGAGGCCTGAGTCCTCTTAGTTTTGGTCTTGATCTCATTTAATTTCATCATGTTTTGGCAGAGATACATTCATTTTTGTAAAAACTGTCAATACCCTAGACTAGGTTAACTCGAGACAGTAAAATAATGAGTTTGGGGTCATTCCTACATTAAATACTCATACCAATGAGTGGGATGACCCTTGTAAATATTATTATTTGTTTTCTATTTATTCCAGGACTCCATTAATAGATTGGCACTTGCAAATGTATTGAAGAAGACTTAAATTTTGTGTCTCGGTCTAAGAATGACAGTGGAATGAGGGTGAAAAGCATGTAAGGTTGCAAGATTGGGCTCCCAGAGGTTGGGTGAAGTCTTGGAACAGTGTGAGGATTTAGTTCAGACCCTAAAAAAGTATTTTTATCCCTTGATTGGTCAAAATTCTCACCATTTTTATAACTATCCTAAAAATGGGTATATTGTTGTCCCAATGAACTAGTGGACTGAGATTTTATGAATTTGATGAAATGAATGAGTTTGGTGGCTGGGAGACCATTTGGAAAGGTGTTTGGAAGTCCTTAGTGACCTTTGAAGGTGATAGGAAGCCCTATAGAGGGGAGATTGCTCAGATTTTTATGACTATCCTAAATAAGGTTGTGGCTGCCATAGTGAACTAGTGATATAACAGTAAGTTCTTCTTATGGCCATTAGGGTGTATGGATGGGTCAAGAGTAGTGTTTTTCCTATGTTGAAGAGTCCCTCCAAGGGTTTCATAAAATTCCTTGGGTTGGCAAATACTCATTTGTCAATGTGAGTTATGCTTAAGGACAATTTCGAGTCCTAGTTGGAGATAGACTTGTGTGGGTAGGTGCTTGAGGAATTTGGATGATAGGTTAGTGGGAAAGAAACCCCTACTACCAATGTGTTTTTTGATGGATTTGGTATGCCAAGAATATAAATTTGAAGTGAGGAACCTTTGAGGAGTTGATTAGTTAAGTTGGGAGGAAGAAATCCCTAATAAGAGTCTATACCAAAAAAAGTGGAAGTGATTGGGTTTAGTGTGTTTGTTGGAGGTTGCCTCTGCATCACTTTTACAAAGGAGTTCACTTCTTTTCTATATGCTTTACATTTTGAAACAAATACTATCCAATATAAGTAATGGCCATAAGTTCTAATCATGTATAGGTTTATTGCAATTGAAAAACCTGGGTAGCTAACAAAAAGCCTGACACATCACTATTTAAGTATATAAAACCCCAAAATTATTAAGACGCTTTGAAAGGATAGTTATCATAGATTTGATCAAGCAAAATGGATAATAAGAGTTCTTAAAAGATCTTAAAATGGTTAGAGAGTATCATGAATGGGAGCTAACGGGCAGCAGATTGGTCATGTCCCTATAAATCATGCATCATTTTTAAGTCTTAAAAATGCAAAGCTATAGACACATCAAACTATGGGAGAAGATATTAAACCCTAGTTCAAAGCTCGCATGGCTAAGAAAAAAATGAAAAGAAACATTATAATTCATAAAATCCAAAAACTACTAGATGAGTAGTCAATAGTTAAACAGTTACAATTGGCATAGTACCACAACTCCCTTAATTTCATGAAACATACTGACATAAGATTGGTTTCAATATAACAAAGTTGTGGAAAAAAATATCATTGTGAAATGTATTGTAATGGAGGTAATTCCATACCTACTAGAGATAATGTCTGCCAAAGCTGCCATTCGGCCTTCCTCTGTGAGCTGTAACCTGGAGGAGAAAAAGATCGCAAAATTTAATTTTTCAACATTCATTAGGATTTCAAATAGTATAACAAGGCTTAGAGGGGAGAAATTTGCACAATGATTTAAACCACACATGTATTTGAGGGCCTTGAAACTAGGGGTATATGTCTCTGAGCTGATGAACTACTAGCTTGGTCAAGAGCAGTAGTAGTTTAGAAGCCCATAGAGGCAGCGTATTATTTATTTACTAACATATGTCTATTAGGAACTGGTATTCTGGAAGTGTTTCTTATTTTTACTTTATTGCTTGTCTTAGTGTTCCAGATTTTCATTTATATGCCTTGCTGACTTTACTTTCTCATTTACTATCAATCCCACTTTTCTGAAATGTCATTGATGCACTGTAGTGTCTGATATTTTAATGAGTACAATTATATTTTAAGTGTAGGTATTCTTAGTAATTTCTTTGAAAAGAATAAGATGAAAAAAAAATGCTAATTAAGTTTCCATTAGATATCAAGATTTTTTCATGTTATAAATGACAAATTACCATTGAGATATTAATTTTTTGTCCAAGTTTTTATTTTTAAAGCCTAATTTTCACCTACTTTAAACACATATACAAGCCTTCAAGTTGAATATAGTGACATAACTACAAATTAGTCCCTAAAATAATAGATTGGGGTTTGGATATGGCCTCCACCATATCGCTGTGTCATTCCAGATAAATTTTGGATCTCGCACCTGAGAATCCAAGTTGCATCCACATATCATGGCATTGTAGAGGGTATGTTACTATGAAGGAATGCATATGTAGCATATTTGTACCTATATACATATTAGATATGCCCAATGTAAATCAGGTAGGAGTGCCATAGACTATCGGGTAACTTAGTTGTTCCCTCATGTCAAAATGGGGCTTGTCCAATTCAATTTGAATACAATCATCTTTAATTTGAATATAAAACCTAAATTTAGACATAATTCACATTACTACTTAGGAACCTCCATTTTGAAAAAACAAATACAGAACAATACAATGAGGTAACCTATTATCATCGAATAAATCTCATATTCAATGAGGGCAAACATTTCCTTCAAAGCTTACATAAACTACGAAGTCAGAATTTAAAGCTAAGAGCATGGGTCTATGACCCACCATACTTTAGATTTCTACCTGATCAAAGAATAATTAATACATCTGAAACTTTTAAAGCCAATCCCATGGGATGACTAAGAAAGCTTAGAAAGAGCTCAGGAGGCTTATGCTAGTATGGGCTCCCCTGAGCGCTTCCCATGAGTGAGGCTTATGGTAGGATGAACTCCCCTGAGTCCAATCCTCATCATTCCCAGCCCTGCACTAAATGATAAGTAGGGGGGTGTCCTATTTCATTGCCAGGGCCATTGCTTCCAGGAAGAGATGAGGGTGAGATAATGAAGAATCGACATGATGTTGGTGTCATACTTGAGTTGGGTGTCAACCATTCTCCATATGATCATGTATGAGAGATCATTGAGGAAAGCTAATGCAACCAAGGAGTGAAGGGATATAGTAGAATCATGGACATTTCCCTTGTTCAGAAGAGCCCAATTTGGTGAGAGATTGGGCAATGCTAGACTTGCTTCTGCCCTAGTGCCCCTTCATAGCTACTAGTGTAATTATAGGCAAGTTGGGCACTACTCCTTTCTCTCATCTTGGTTCCAAGTTCTTTGATCCGCTACGTGCTCTTCTCTCGAAAGGCTAGTAAGAGCTAATCATGGAAAGATAAATGACTAGAAATAGGTGAACACACCAATACAGGCTGAAAATCCAATAATGGGTGCACGCTCCTAACAAATTTGGTGTGCTGAGATATTAAATTGGAGAAAGGACTAGGGTTACTACATATATAATGATACCCACGTTGCCACCAAGTCTTACATCTACCAGGACTTCTGCTTCTGATTAACAAAACAAATTTGATAACACAAGAAATAACCTAATAAATTTCAATGATTGTTCTAAAAAGGCCACCATTTATTATGGATCTTAAAAGCATCACAAATTCAAACACAATGAAAGCCAAATAAAAAAATGCCAATTACTAGAAATAGAATCTCTACTACTCTCTATGGCCCCAAAAATTATTTGGCTCCTATCAAAACATGTTGATCTTTGGTTTCAGCTACAAACACCCATTGAAAAAGCTGCTACACATAATCTTATATGGCATCCCAAAGAAGAGGTTATCTGGAGCAGACGATAAGATTTCATTAGGGTTTGAAAAAATTGCATCCAATTTGTTGGTGCTTTTCCTTGCAGGACCAAACTTGAATCAATAGGTGGGCTTGAATCTCAGGTTAGACACTCAAGTTTGACAAGAAAATAGTCCAATTGATGAGGATAAAGAACATCCTCCTTCTTCTTTGAGCTCCACATCACTCAAGCGGGTATTGCCTTATTTGCACACTGAAAACACCTCATGATAAACCATAGGCCTACAGATAGATTAGGGTGGAATAGTCTTCAAACCCCTTTAGGTATCATTTACCCCAATGAAAGCAATTCTTAATGCAATAGCCCTACTTGCATAGAATGGGTATGAAAACCAGAGACCTATACTAACAACATGAAAGGGAAAGGGTGGAACTAAAAGTAAATGATTTTAGATGGATTGAAGGGAACCCTGAGATACCCTAAGTCTCTCATAGACCAGTGCCTTATCCAATGGGCCACAAAGTCAAATACCCTACTTCAAGAGATAGCTATGAAAGAAGGAAACAATATACTCAATGTATTGATGCCTTACATCAATCACACACCATGACCAAACCTCAACTTAGCACCCACCTATGTATTTAAGTATGTTACTACCCACTCAAAGGATTTTAACCCTCCCCTTAGAAGAGACCTATAAATAGATAATACATTAACCAGCATGCACTGGAAGACACGCATGACATATCTTTGATACCTCACCTCATAAATACATGAAAGCTAATCCTAAACCAGTTATCTCTGCAAAGACAACTCCACTTGCAAACACATAGGCAATGCAAACAGAAAAATCAAACACCCTTGATGTGTGATTAATGAATTTAGAATTCAAATGGAGATAGCTTAGTAACAATAAGAATATACTGAATCCTCATACATAAGACAAATCAATTACAACATGTATTATATTCCTTGAACCAACAAAGGAAGGAATAACACTCTATATGCAAAGAAGTAGAGAAAATCTACAGGAAAAGGACCCTTCATGGAACCATCTCTCCTCCAAAATTTGCAGAAGGAACCCTTACAAAATCAAAACTTTAACCATATATACCACCAGCTGCCTTGGAAGATCAGATGACTGGGGCAAGATCTGAAAGGCTCAAAAGATTCTATGCTCTTAAACACCAACTGTCGTTTAGGAATCCTCTGATTGAGATACCGAGCCCGCCTAACAACACATCCAGCTCACACAACGTGGACCAATCATAGTATAACAAATCAGCATATCTGGTAGATGGACCCACCAAGAGAAAAGGTTATGTCACATGAAAGAATCAATGGTTGTCTCAAAATCTCATATGTCTGACACATCTCATAAGAATTTACGCCCACCGTTGATTCACTGCAAGTGTTAGGACCCTTTGACAAGCTAGCAACCCAGGCCCCACTAATAACTGCCACTGTATTACCTCGTGGACCAATCACAAACTGCCAATTGTACCAATGTGTCATTGGACCCAAAAAGAGATAAATCCCACCTGGAAGATCGGACAAACGGTGCATCATCGCATGTGTCAGAAAAAAGCCTTAAGAACATATGTCGACCGTCTATGCTCTAACATGTTAGGACCCCTCTGGCAGACACACCAGCACCTAGGTCCCACTGATATGTCCAGGAAAGATTCAAAATCAATGGTCGTCACATGATCACAAGGGGATGGAATATTCCATGTGATCATGCAACAACCACATGATCCTCAGGAAACTGACAACATGACCCCACCTGGGCCCGCTGATGCCACTTGATTAAATCCATCGGCCAATGAGGAACTGCCAACTGTGCTTAGGTGTCACCCTAGACCTACAAATTTGAAACGTTTTGTCACAAAGATAAGATCAACGGCCGTCGTGATTTCACATAGGTCTGAAAAACTTCATGTGCTTTAATGACAACCATTGAATTGAGATGGTGTCAGAGACCAGGCCCAGGAAATAAAGAAAGCCGAAACATAGGAAGTATTAAAACAGTCGGACTTAGAAAAAATTAAAATACACTGGGCACTGGGGACCTAGGAAAGATTAAAGCACAGGGACATAGGAAAATTAAAGGGGACCCCACTGACACATGAACAACCTAACCGCAAACATGGTAAAGTGGTTTCTAATATGCACATGCAAATTTGGAACTTTAGTGGCTGGTAAAGATAACTTAAAATTAGAACAAGGCCAGGGCTTAACAAATGGTTTTCATGCAACGACTACATTTTTTGAAATTTTGAACTAAGGGTTTATGCTAGGGACACAAAAATGACTGTAGGGATGAGGAGAAAATGGCTAGAGCCATGAAAATTTTTCTAGGTGCTAACACACTTTTCCCAAAGAAAAGATCCTTCGCAACATTTTTGAAAAATCATAAATATTGCTTTCATTTTCAGAATTGGAATTGAAGTGCATATATTATTAAAGGTAAAATCTTATTATTTTACATCTCAAAAAAAAAAGGGACAAAGTGGTAAAAGTACGGTTACCAAAACTACATACAAATTAAGGTCCAATAGGTACTTCAGGGGGAAAACCCTAACCACAGAAAGAAAGAGGGTAAGAAATTTGCAGATTGCGTAACTCCCCTCCCAAAATAGAAAGCATGAACAATTAGAAATGCCGATCTGAAGCAGATATGAAGAACAACATGCGCTTCCAAAAACTTCCCCTAGCTGCCGATCGAATGACCCTTTCTCTTACCTAAAATGGCATTCCTACGGCTTCAAACATAAATGTGGAGATGGGGCAGAGGAATTCCTTCCTGCTTATATTTTTTGAGCCTTTTTATTTTATTAGTCAGAGACAAAAGTAAATATATTAATTAAAAAATGAAAAATTTAGGAAAAGCGGGAAACTTAAGACAAAAGAGATTTTTCATCTTAAACATATGTCTTAATGTGGTAATACTTGCCTGAAAGGGAAGCTGTCTTAATCAACAATGAGCTGACACAGAATTTGCCACAAATATCTAGAATAGTAACATTTATTCTCGTGGATGGAGTGAATGCAGACTCCTAATTTTTTATTTTTAATAATAAACTATTCTCGTGGATGGAGTGAATGGAGACTCCTATATTTTTTATTTTTAATAATAAACTAGCCAGAGCTAATGATTGAAATTTATTAAAATGATAAATGAAGGAGTATAAAGGAACTCATTTATTGTATTTGTTGTGAAAAAGCCGTCCAACTAACTTTAGCCATAAAATCTATTGATTGTTTTGTGCTAATTGACAACACACACAATTTGTTGATTGCTCGGTGCTAATTGACAACATACAAGTAAGAATAAGTTGTTAGATTGTATTGTTTTTAACATATTCTTCAAGGGTCAGTTTCACATTTCAAAGTTTTCCTTATGTAAAATACACATCCTTTATTTCTACCGTGAGAAGTTTTAACTTCTTTAATTTATGATAATTTTCTACTATGCCCTTCTTGCTTCCCTGTTCTCACTTGAATTTCTTTTAATTGCCATTTTAAAAAATTAGAAAAAACATATTCTTTACAGAATTCATTACAAGTTCTTAAAGATATCCAAGACTTTTAATCATTTTAAGACATACAAAAATAATGACTAACTTTTATATCTAACTTTTAGATTCATTTGTTGAACCTTTGTTTCTATTTCATAATTCTATCGAATACCTTTTACTGCAGTTTTACTTCTTTCTCCCTATACTTTAAAAAAAAAATTATTGATGGCATCATGCCTCCCCAAATACCTCCTACCCCATTAAATACTATTTTGCTAGTATGAAACCACTTGATATGTAAGGCTATTCGCTGTAGCTATCAGTGTTGACATTGTGGTCTCCCTGACCTACATGGACCTGTAGAAATCTTAGAATTTGGGGCACAGCAGCCTCAATCGTGCCTTCTAATATCTTCACCACTTTCCCCATGCTTGGCCTCAGGTTCTCGTCATCTTGAATGAAAAGCCCAGTGACCACAACAGCTCTTCTCACTTCCTCGATATTTGCCTCACTTGCTATCCTTCCATTGACAACACCTCTTATGTTTCCACTCTGAATTTGAGATGAAGCCTAGGTAGGAAAGTACAGCCTACTTTCCTCCACCATTAAATCTAGATTTCTGTGGCCAAATATAATTTCCAACAACGTCATGCCAAAACTATAGACATCCACCTTGGGAGTGATAGGAAGGCCAAAGATCCACTCAGGAGCCAGGTACCCGCGAGTTCCTCTCATGGTTGTAAATACACAGCTGAAATCTCTACCTACTAGCTTCGCTAGCCCAAAATCTTCGACTATTGGGCTGAAGTCACTGTCAAGGAGAATGTTTTCAGGTTTGATATCAAAATGAATGATGTGATCCCTGCATTCCTCATGAAGGCAAAGTAATCCTCGTGCAGTGCCCAGTGCAATCTCAAACCTAGTCTTCCAATCTAACACCTTCTGTACATCTTCTACCTAAGAGAAGGGAAAGGAGTTGAGGGAGCCATTGGGCATGTAGGCATACACCAATAACCTTCATGAATGCTCTACATAGAATCCTCATAGCCTGACCAGATTCACATGCTGTATTTTGCCAGTGGTGATTACTTCAGCATGGAATTGCTTTTCTGCTTGCGTGGAACCCTCTAATATCTTAACTGCAATAGGAGTATTGTCTAGCAGAGTTCCTTTGAACACAAAACCAAATGCTCCACTACCCAGCTTATGCTTGAAATTCTTTGTTACAATCCGCAGCTCTCTATAACTAAACTTTTTGAGAGATATTAGCACCTCCTCTTCCACATTTTCCTTCAATAGTGTTCTATGTTTCTGTAGAGCACGTATAGCTAACAAAGAAGCTAAAATAGCACAAAAAGGTATGGCGGTAGAAAGAACAATTTTAAGCACAGAAGCTTTGGTCCATCGCTCTGACGTCGAATGCTGCCACTCAGAAGCTGCTAGCCTAATGGAGACAGATTGGCCCATTGATGAAACACTCATTCCCAATAAATCCCCAAACCACAGTCTACAAATGGGTGGATCATAAATACCCAAAGCAAAGGCTGTGCAGGAGCAATTGTTCAGACAAATAGAGGGGCAACCTTTATGTGTTGGCTCGTTGTTGATTATGATAGCTTCCCTTTCGGGAAAGTATTGGTTCTTGGCTTCTAAGTAGTCATCTATTGTGCCCTTTGTGTCAGAGCATAGTAGGGATTTTTGTCGAGAACACCCACTTGACCACCAACCTTGAGAGTCATGCTTGGGTGTGAAGCCCTGGACACAACTACACACATCATTCGCATTGCAGAGTCCATACGCCCCATAGATTTCATAGTCACTGCATTGACCTCAGTATGTCGACCATCTCAGACTCCATGTACCATCATCCATCCAGAAGTAAAGTTCAACTTTGCCGAACTCTTTTAATAGGAACCGCCTAGTGACGGTATGATCTATAGGATTTATGCCAAAACTAATGTATATTCTTGAAGGAGAAAGCCTCACACAAGACATTTGAACTTTTTTCTGACCCTCTAATTCGGGAACCTTAGTGAAATAATTGTGTCCAAATTGACCAATGCATTCTCCACTGGACCAATATGGAATAGTGTTGTTAAACAACAACATCAACTATGTCTTTCCTAGAGACATTTCCATTTGGAGAGAGAAGAGCCCATTTGTAGGATCCGAAGAACTCTTCCAAGAAGTCAGGGTCATGCCTTTCCACATCTTCACGCCAAGCAACAATGTATCTGTTAGATTTGTGAAACTCTCCCAAATAATCGCAGACTCATTATGGGTGTCCAGCATAATGAAATTACCCATGTCAATTTTCACCACTCGTGATCCTCTCTGGGCTATATCAGTTGGCCAAACTGATTGGCTATTTCTATCAAGCAATCTAAGATGACCATCACTTGAAAATTCCAAAACTCTAGGCACGTTTTTGACAGGATTATCGCTGTTAGCCACCCAGACAATGGCTTTTTGAGAAATAGGGGCATACCAGATACCAATATACCAATTATTCATTCCCCTCGGATAGAAAAATCCCAATGCAAATGTGCCATTCTTGGAAATTAGGGTTTGAACTCTCGCTTCCTGACTCTATGGTTAACCGAACAATGGCAGACTTTCAACTGCCTCTGGTGGGGCAGTTTTTTAACTTCCGTCCTACTATTGAAATGGTGAGAACGTGGATTTCTATTGAAATGGTTTTTCAACTTCCATCCTACTATCAAAATTTATCCCGTCTTAACTTACGATTGAAACTCACTTTTGATCAAAAGTGTCTTTTTAATTTTTTTATTTAATAATAAAGGACTTTCAGTTGAAATCCCTTAAAATAGGATATTTTTGAAAAACAAAAGTAGTTTCCATTAAAATTTATCCCATAGACTTTTGATAGAATGGGGTTTCTATCGAAGTGGGGGGGGAGGGGGAGGAGTCTTCGATTGAAACCACTTTCTATCGAAACTCCTTGTCAAAATTGATTCCCCCAAGTTCTCTCATTTTTCTATAATTTTCTGGCCTTTGATGCTCAAATTGAGGGTTCAAATGGAACAATATTGACAAACCCAAATGCATGAAAGTAGTACTCAAAATGAGCTTCCCAATGGTTATAATTTATTTGTATATTGAGTTTATTATGATTTTTTTTCGGATTGATTAAACATAGGTTTCTAACTAAACATCGTCTTGTATGTTCAATGCTTATGGAAAAATAGTATACAAGTGAAAAAAATTCTTATATATATATATATATATATATATATATATATATATATATATATATATATATATATATATATATATATATATATATATATATATATATATATATATATATATATATATATATATATATATATATATATATATGCACTAGATATTAGAGTCCTCTTTCTAACAAAAAAATATTGAATTTGGACACATACACAAGAAGTTACAATTGACAAAATTAACGTATATCAAAATTACAATTAACTCAACTTCAAACCTTAATAAAATGTGAAATACTAAGGATAACGTCATGAAACCAATTGCAAACATTAGATAAGGATGCTACAATACTAAATTCAAAACAATCACATTCATAGCTATTTTATATAAATAAATGTTATGATTAAACAAGTGAGTGTCACTCTTTGAAAATGTTGTTTTATGCAAAAAACTAGTTTTCGAGGGAGATAGAAAAATGGATTCAAATCAATTTGAAAAAATTCAAATAATATATTTTGAATCTACACATAAAATTATAAAATAATCTAATTTAAACCATCTTCAAATATGTAATGTTCAGTAGCAATAGGTGTCTAAATGTGAAGTTTTTTTTTAGAATATACATTTCAGTGTCAAAGTTAGAAAAAAATATAACCCACTATTATGGGTTCATCCTCTATCAAGCTCATAGGTTATGGATTTGAATTTTTATCTAGTGAATCTATCACCTTAAGAATCCTAATTCTTGTTGTTGGTGTATGTATTTTAATCCCACTTGCATTTCCCATTCAATTGTTCAAATTTATTTTTGGTGTCGGGTTGTGTGTTTGATTTACCCTATCTACAAATCTACTATTTGAATCCTTAATGATCTATATTAGGAGCGATTATTGTTTACATTATGATAGAATCATAGAGCCTATGGTCTCACAATAATGTAATTGATTTTGTCAAATTCATAACTGGAATTGAGTTAGATTGAAAGTGTATGATATTTTATTGTGGTATTGGGGAAATAAGGAGGTGCATATTTGTTGCTCAACAACTAGAGAGATTTTTGCTAAATTTTTATTATTGAGGCTTGTGGCCTGTCAGCTTCCTTATAGTCTCATTGTGGCACTATGAGGATGTGAAAGTCCATGTATATTTCTCATCTCAAGCTCTATTATACCATATTTTATCACATCATGCTCAATGTAGTTTCTCTCTCACTATTATTTTTGTCGATTCCTTGGCCTTTTTTTGTCATTGTTGTAATAATTTGCAATAAATAATGAAAATACCAAGATCAAGAAGCACAATTCATAGCAGAAGAGAGATAGACAAAATGATATGATCAATTGATTGATTCAATACTAATCAATAATACGATAAAATGAATATTGTCCAGTTGGTAAATACAAAGTAGATTTCCTTAAACATATACATAATACATGATAACTAAGAGTGATGCAAGAGATGATCTATCACCTAACCAAGGTGTAATCACATGTCCAAAAAAGTTGGATAATCCTTAATTGTACAATAAAGTATGTGAAAACATGTGCAATAATGAGAGGATGATAATGTTATAAGAGCACTAAAGGAGGATTTCACACATAGAGTGGAATTATCCTACACCATGTGCTAAAATGAAATGCAAAATCCTAGGTGTCTCAATGAAAAACTACCATGCAATGCATTATCCCAAGTAAACTTCAATTTAAAATATTAATTACACCAACAGGTCCCATTAAGTGAAACTTAGTGGAATGCATTTAGGGTCACAATGCTATATGAAAATACATGATGGGTCCCAAAAACAAGGCCATGTTAGGTACCCATGTACAATATGCAAGTGCAAAAGGTATAAAATTTATAATCTCTTATAAACAAACAAAAGAAGGAATTTAAACTAATGAGAAAAACCCTCCCAAAGAGAGATAAAAACAAACAAGATGCATAGATGGATGGAGTAATCAAGACCCCCCTATTATGACATAAATCATGCATGTACAATCAATAATTCCTCCATAGGAAGGAAACAAAGAGACATGATATCCCCCCCCTAATAATGAATAATATCCTCCAAGGAGATTGAGTGCTTGAAGGAAAAACATAGTCCAATGCCTACAAATAATATTTCTCCCCTTAGGAAGGACATAGACCACATAAAAATGAAAGAAATGTTCCCATTATGGATATGAGGAAGGAAGGGGAATCCAAATCAAGTATGATGTCTCTAAAGTGTGTGCATGTGTCGCCATGTCCTTGGTTGACGAAGATACCACAAATGAATCAATATCAAGCATAATAGAAGAATGTAACAAGAAAGGAACAAATGGTAACTCCTTGTGAAAAAAATCCAAATACAAGGTTGTCTCCTCAAAATATTAAGTAGGAAGTGAAGAAAAGTAGCCCCCACTCAATGTAGAATGTACTTCCATGATAGATGTCCTAAATCAGCATAGAAACTGCACCAAGAAAACATAATAATTTTCATCCCTTTAGAAAGAAACAATACCATAGGTGTATGAATAAATCCTCCCCAATATATAGGAAATATTCCTCAAAATGTATGATGTCTCAGGAAAATGAATATGAATCTCCAAAACATGAGTATGATCAACCTGAACCATGCAATGTGACATCTCAAGTGAAGTTTGAGTCTCATGAAATCTATTCTCAAAAGACTCAAATGTATACTCTAAAGATAAAGAGACCTCCTCCGAATAATGTATCAAAGGAGCCACAATCATGTCAAAATTGAAAGAAAGACGAAGTGGATAATGATGAGGGTCTGACTATTCTCTTGCAACAATTGAAGAATGATCATCCTCAAAAAAGAGAATATGAATTTGTCATCAATAATGTCTCCCAAAATTCTCAATATAGGACTCCATAAAAAATCCTATAATGTATGTTTAGAATTCATCTCAATAAATTGTAATTGGAAGACAAGGAATATCTTTGTACACTGAATCAAAAGAAACCGTGGCTATAAGAATACAAGAATCATCAAGAGAAACAATAGGAGTGATCTCAATTGGAGAATTAGAAGTAGCAGGTGGAGTCTTTGGATTATCAAAAGTCTCAATGCATGAAAGATTTTCAATCTTACATAAAAGTATTCTCATCATAGGGAATATTATCAGTATCATCAAGTGGAAGGAGATAATCTATAACTAGATCAGATGGTAATGAATGAACATGATGATCTCCAAAGTGTTCCCAAATAATTATTGAACATGTGCATAGGAACTCAATACCTTCAATCTTCGACTTGACTTTAGGGAATGTAAAGATGTAAGTTAATGCTATAAGAAATCAATCCCCTAATATCCAAATTCCTTTCACACCAAGAAAAAATTTCATCTTAGACTTGGCTTAGGAATAAGTTCATAAAGATGTGGCAATATTTTTTTCCATCTATAATATGTGATGATGCCCTTTTCCTATGATGCATAATTATCCCTATTAAAATGTACAACTATATGATAGATTGTATATTCCATGGTTTAGGCCATGATGTACTTATCAAATGAAAAATTGAGATCAACAAATCATTGCACCCACATAAATCCAATAAAAAAGATAACCTCCCAAAATAGATGATTTTGGCACTTTATATTTAGTGCATGTACAATTTCCACTTGCCAAAAAGGACCAAAGTGGATTTCTAATTTCAATTATTACAACTACAAAAATAAGGCTATACCAAATTGCAACAAATAAGATACAAGACCACTCAAGGATCCAACAAATTACAAGTTAAAAATATAGGCCAAAATAGACCAAATACTAAAAGTACTATGTCCACTTACAATTTATCCAAACTAATACCATATCTAGAAAGTAGATGAAAAATCATGCACTTACAAAAAAATAGCACCTAAAAATGTGTCCATATGAGCCTGAATGAAACTTCTAAAGTTGCAAAAATTAAGATTTGTGATTTTCATAAAACATCAGGAACAAAGATCATAAACCACCTGCATAATTGTGTAGATAGTGAAATTCTACCCGAAAACAAAAAAAAAATATTGACAAAAGGAGTCCGGATGACTGAGATATCATTGTTTGAAAATTGTCTTTGAAATTATTTTATCTAAATCACTGTTGCCACACTTCCAAAATTCAAATGGTTCTAGATTTGACCTTGGGTGCCCAATTTTGGTAAAAAAATTCTATTTGGGGGCTTTTATATCTCCTCAATGCAATGCCAACCTCTAATTTGTACTAGCAAGCTCCAATTTTAATTTGCAACAAAATTATATCTAAATTTAGGCTATAGAATGACACTCCTATGGATTTGATACCATGTAAGAATTTACCTAAGACAAAGAATGAAAATTCCAAGATCTAGAAGCTCAATTTATAGCTCAAGAGAGATAGGCAAAATGATATGATCCATTGATTGATTCAATAATGATCAACAATAAAATACAATGAATCATGACCAATTAATGAATAGAAAGAAGATGTGCCTAAATATATATGCAATACATGATAACTAAGAGTGATGCAAGATACAACCTATCACCTAACCAAGGTGTAATCACATATCCACCAAATGTGGATCACCTTTCGTTGTACAATAAAGTATGTTCAAACATGTGCAACAATGAGAGGATGATAATGTGATAAAAGCACTAAAGGTGGATCTCACACACAAAGTCAACTTCTCCTACACCATGCACTAAAATGAAATGCAAACTCATAGGTCTCTTAATGAAAAACTACTATGCAATGCATTATCCTAATTAAACTTAAGTAATGTGTAATTATGAATACTTAATTACACCAACAATTATGAATCCCTTCTTTCTATATGCTTCACAAAAGTTACATCAAACTAAATGCAATTTTTTCATCTTTAGGTTTTCTAAATTAATATATTTCATTATAGTTATTGATCAAGTGCAAAAATGTATGGTAGGATCATTGGAAAAAGACTCTTGGAGTTCTTGTATGGTACATTAGACCCATATCTAAGGGGTTGATTAGATTTCTAGGCTTGTAGCCACATAAATTATATAATCCCTATACAATTTTATGCTCACCTAGGCTTCATTTTAGTATTCATGGCCTTCCATTCCTAATCACATTTGATTTTTCTCATACTAGCTTAAATCTATCAACTTTACCAACTTCTTGGTTTCTAGTCATTGACCTAGCCCAAATTGGCCACTTAATAGCACTTAGCACACCCTTGAACTAGATAAATGTTGAGTGGTGCACCCTTGACCTACAAAATAGTGCCCAAATTTGGACCCTCTAATGGTCAGATTACGGGGCTAGGAATTTCACCTCCATGTCAGCCTACTTCAAAAGTTTGAATTCATTCCATGATGAGAGGTATAAAATAAAACCTAGTCAAGTCTTTTGAGATATCATGAATCAATCAATCATCTCCTAAATAAATTCAAAAAATAAATCATTGCAAAAGAAATCAAGCATCATCAAGGCATTAAAGAAAGAAGTAAAGTTTAGATCTCAAACATTCAAGATAGTATCCATGATAAACCTATTATAAAGCCAACTCAACAAGTCAAAATAATATTTTTTCCTGTAGATTGAAACCTAAGGGAGACTCCTGAAGGTATAATAATTCATTCAAGTACTTAAATTTTAGATCTATCCTCTACTCCATTAAAACACACTTATAATTCAACTGCATTTAAATTTAATATAATGGTTATTTCAAAAACTAGTGTTTGACTAAGGAAAACCCCTACCAACCAAACATTTTCTCTTCTTTGCATCTATGAGTGAGATGATTGAGAGATAGATATTTAGAATTAGAAAGAGTTGACAGAGGCCTATTGATTGAGATTTTGCATATCCAAAAAATAGGGTCGACATAGCTCCACCTTACATTAACCAAGACTTTCACGACAAAACTTTTTAGGAAGGATTTGAGAATTATTTTTTTTTTGTTTAGAAATACACTTTACATCCATATACTACCTTCTTTGGTAAAGGTTGCCCCAAGCGACACCATCCTCCTAGTTTCAACCCAAAATTTAGACAAAGCTTCATTTATGTCTCTTCTTTCTAGATTTGTAACTTTTGTCTACATATATGTTCTATATGCTAATACTATATCTTTAAAGCCTTTAATTTCTTATCTTTGGCCCTAGACATATCATGACACTTACATCTCTTGCATAGTCAATTATAACTAAAACACCATTTGATGAAACCACATTTTTCCAATAATTTTCAAATATCTATTTGAGGTTGAGCCAAGTGGATTCACTCTTATTATTGTAGTCAAGAAGAAGGAAATATGTCTACTTCTTGGTTTGCATGCATAAGCTAGCGAACACTCTATTCCTCCTTTTCTACCATCACATTTTGGTAAATCCAACATATTTCCTATGCTTACATCTTCTAATTTTCAATTTCAAATATGAATTATATGTTGTTAATTGATTCATATTTGTAATCATTTCTAAAATATCTCATTTATATTTTTACAATTCATTCATTTAGAGGCTCACTTCACTAACATTACAATTAGTGAGCTTGATGCATCATATTTTTAACTTCCTATTTTCATGTTTAGATCTGATTTATATTCACCTAGTTAATTCAAAATTGCAATAATATTTTATTTAAGCAATGCTTAATAAATCATTCTATTGGAAATTTAAATTGCTTAATCATTTATTTTATATTTATCTTTTTGTATGAGTTTCTTCGCCCTTAGTCCTACATCTAATATTGCAATGAGAAGAATCTATAGATTCATAGAAGCCCAATGTTTAAATAACAAGGGTATAGATAGAAATTTGACTCACATATTAAATGAGAACCTAGGTGGATCCTCTATTCATGCACAACACATACCTAACATTGTGGAAAACCAATCTTCTCACACTTTTCATGATGTGGCTGACTCCCTTACATGATTATCTACTGGCCAATTGGGAAAGCTTTCTCATGACTTAGATAAGCTTTAACAATAGAAGGGTTAAGAATTCTTGAATAGTGAGGCAATCTCCTTGATCAAGAAGGGTTGAGGGAAATGATTCAAACACTTCACAATGTCTATTGCTCATATTGTTGATATTAATATTATGCCTAATGAAATTTTTTGTTGAAACCCTTACTTCATCTTATCCTAAAAATCAAGTCAAGAATTGCATATCGATGTCTATACAATTTCCAAATATTTATACTTTTACATCTCCTGTTATGGCTACCTCAACAAAATTTATTAATAGCACATATGTTAGTCCTAGGAGAGCTATTTGCAGTCAACACTCTTACATACCCCCTGCCATTAACCTTCCATTTATTTCATAGCCATATCCTTTATCCACTAATGACTTGATTTTTGAAGGGCCAAATTTTTTAAATTCAAAGTCATTTTCCCTCTGTTCATGAAAATGTATTAAAACCCTCGACTTTCATGCTTACTCGGCCTCAAACTTTAAATTTTGCATGTTTGGAACCTCAAACACCAACTTTCAAGAATATTTTTTCTAAAACATTAAGTTTTCACATCTTTTGATTCCAAGATCTAACTTTCACGTTTCAAATAGTCCCAACTCTAACTTTTACATTTTTGACCTGAAATGCTAATTTTCACATTTAAAAATTGAAAAACTTAACTTTTGTATCCATTAGCTTCAAATTTATAACTTTTGAAAACCTTATTTAAGATCTTATAATAGCCTTTAAGAAACTTTCAAGAAAGTGCAGTTACTAGATGTAAACAAAGGTTCAACAACCTGCAAGAAAATTCATAAATGGAATACAATGGTTTTAGGAATATGCATAGATCTGACATGTTAAAAAGAGTTTCCAAAAAACATAATTATAAGTAATGCATTGACTGTTTGACAATATACTCCAAAAGATATTATCAAGGAAGGACATGAAAGGATTTCAGATTGTACGTAGAGAGGATTTATTCAAGAGTCTTTAAAAACTTCAAAGAAAGTGCACTCGGTGGGTGTAAATTATAATTTCACAGCTTCTCCCATTTCTTTCCTACACACCAATGGGAGCTTATAACAAGTTACACGTAGCACTAAAGACATGCATGTTTTGTTGAATTTTGTAGTTGCAAATGCACTAATAAATATGCATGAAATTGTGAAGCATAGACAACACATCAAAGTTGTTTGGCTACATTCCTCAAAGAAAATGTTTCATTGAATACAATGAAACACGAAACAGACTTATTGCGAAGGCTTTAGAAACTTTCAGACTGATGCACTGGATAGCATATGTAAATCCGAATTCCATGGACTTTTGGTAGCATCTCCATAAGTCACGACAAGTGTAGAAGAAAACGGAAGTGGTGTAATCACCAATCAAGGCATCATAGTGTGGAATCCTCTCAGAATTGCACATACAAACTGAGAAAAACACATTCGGGGTGCATGCACCATTGGGATATCCACCTCAAGAGGATACGATCCCATCAAATACAACGGTTGCAGCTTACATAACAACACCATATCCATAATATGTTTCCCAAAGGTTGAATCACAAATGAAGTGCGAGTATTATGTGTTCAAATGCCTCAAAACCGTGGCTGCAAAATGTGGGACCACAGAGATAACACGATATTTGATTTGACAAAATGCCTCTAATAGATCAAAACGATCTAATAGATATACACATACAAAATGTGAGAGCATGAACAGGGCAAGGAACTAATCAATAGAGTTCCTCACGAGAGTGCAGCCACAGAGGGTGTTGACTTCATAATGGGAACATAACCAATTTATTGAAAAGGCTATAAAGATTTTCATACAAATGCATTTTGCAGACATGTGTTTCGAACTTCTTATGCAAGTATAAGTGCAAAATTTGGAAGCACAACCATGATCTGTAAAGTGTTTGACAAGATGCCCAGTAGAAATGTGGTTTAATGAAATTCATAATCGCCAGATATGCAGGCAATGAATTTGGTGAAGCCTTTAAAAACTTTCAAGGAAGGTGCACTCAACACACAAAAAAAATGTCTTCATGAAGAATGTAGTGTCATGAACAGAGCGTATGAACTAATTGACAAAATTTCTCAAAGCAAAATGCTAAGATTTTGAGATATGCACCAGATGGATTTGTCAAAATATTTTGAAAATTCTTAAGCAAAGGAAACACTGAATTTTGTTATCTTCTTCTAGCATCCTCACATACCCGCAGACAAAAATATGGAAATGTATATAAAGAAATGTAATTGACAGGCTTGTAGAACTGATTCCTATGACCTTAACCCGCACCTTTTCTATTCTTGAATATATTAAAGGGAATCTACATGCCATCAAAATTAAATGTAGGAGGAGATTTTTTTTTTTTCATTTTGAAGTTGGAAATGCTTTGGTAATCCTGCTTACGAGATGTGGAAGCAGTGACAGAAATCAAAACTCATTTAAATTGGATGATTAAGCTCCCAAAATTTGTATGGTAGATAAATCACAAAACAATCACATCTTCATGCAACCGATGATCAAATTTTCACTAAGTGTTTGAGATTTGATTCAAGATGAAGTACAATTATCAAGGGCAAGAACCGGTTTCCATACTTAAAAGTACACTCCCGGAGATAGTGGATACAAAGCTGGGTTGTGTGGGCATCAGTGACTTCTAGAAAGAGATGGAAAAAGTAGAAAAGACCTCATTGGCTTAGAAGATATTGGATAGTGGGTTACACATGCTATCGACCATCCATTAGCAGTTCATTATCTAGAGTTAGTTCTTGAATGCATTAATGCATATGATCTAAACACTAGAGAAGCTAGGATAGCAGAAGATAATGTAATAGTGAAACTTGATCCTATATCTATCAAGATCTGTTTCAGGTTGTCAGCTCAGAGAAAACAATCTAACGGGGGCTGATCTAACTCATGTTACGTGGAGAATCTGGCGGGTCCCTACTATTTTAAGGCAATATAGTAGATTCGTCCATCCTCTATTCAACTTTCCCCATAGAATAGTAGGGCAATCTGGCTGCTGGCTAGTTCTAGCTTCCTTCCTGCTGATTGAACCATTACCCGCCCCATCCTTCACCTCCAGTAGGCACCAATGGTTTCCCTCCTTATTCTAGTTGAAAAAATAGCTACTTCCATCCTTTACACCAACAAGGCTGATTGAACCTCCGGTTGCCCTCCTAACTAGTTCTAGACTATAAGCCTTCTCATCCCCACCCCCTCTTGGCTTCTCTTCTCATGGCCCGGTGAATGAAGGAGTTGCCCTCCTTATTCTAGCCCCCCTTTACCCCCCTATGAGAAGTTGTAGGGCTAGGTAAAGTGGAAAGCCATAGAATTTTGAGGCGATTAGACCAGATGGGCGGTGAAGGATGGATATAAAAGCGACGTTAATTTATCCTTGCCCTTGATTATGGGAGAATTTATAAACATTACCAATGAAAACACTGAGACATATTTTTCCAGGAATAAAAAGAAATGCTTAACTTCAATAGCTAAGATTTGGTTAGTGTCGCTAAGGAAATGTCAATCATAATTACTTAAGACACTTTGTAGATTATTGTTCATTGAAGACATATATCTGGCATGGTTCCAACTATAGACCAATTTATAAACTCTATTTTAATATTTTAATTTTTAATATTATTATAAGAATTCACTTTAATGCATTTGTATTATTTAACTGGCTAATATATACTCTATATTTAAAATGCGCCGAGATGCATCGAGGCGTTTAATTTTTTTATCATTCACCTTTAATAAAAATTAAAGGTGAATGATGAAAAAATTAAATGTGAATGATGAAAAAATTAAATGCCTCGATGCATCTCGATGTATTTTAAATATAGAGTATATATTAGCTAGTAGTAGCCGCAACACGTGTAAAACATCAAATAAATTAATGTGATTGGGGTTACAATTAGGGTTCATACTCAAGGGTAACATTTATATAATGGTTAGGGTTAGCATTAGGGTTAGGATTTGGTTTGGATATTTTATTATGATTAGTTAGGGTTTAGTGTTAAGCTTGGGTTTATGGTCATGGTTAGGGTTTAATATCAGTGTGAGAATTATGTTAGGGTCATGAGTAGAATTAGGGTGAGGGTTTAGCATTAAAATTTAGTGTTATATGTTGACTATGTTAATACAATAAGATTATATAGAGTATATGTTGAGTATGTTAATAACAATAATTCATACTCTATGGTAAGGGTTTCGGAGTTCAGGTGAGGGTTTACATTATGGTTAGGGAGTGATAAAGTTAGGTTTAGCCTCATTCTTAGGTTAGCATTTAGGATTAGGATTTAGATTTTAGAGTTACAGTTAGGATCTTATGGCTCAACATTTATAATTAGGGTTTAGCATTTAGAGTTAGGGCTTTCTATTTAAGATTGTAGTCTTGATTGGGATTTAGGATTTAGGGTTATGCATTTAGGATTAGGGTTTAGTAATAAGATTATGATTGGGGTTAAGCATTTATGAATAGAGTTTAACCTTTAGGCTTTAGGGTTATGTTTATGGTTAGGACTAGGGTTTATCATTTAATATTAGGGTTTATCATTTATGATTAGGTTTTAGCATTTAGGATTATCATTTAGGATTACTCTTTAACAATTAGAATTAGAATTAGTGTTTAGTATTTAGGAATATGGGTTAGCATTAAGGATTAGGATTTAACATTTATTATTAGGGCTAGGGTTTAGGATTGTTGTTAATATTTTAGAAATGGGTAGGATTTACATCATGGTTACGATTAGAGTTAGGATTACGATTATAATTATGGTTAGAGATCGTAAATGTTACTATTACCCTAATTTCCATATACATGAAAATTTGGCTAAAACCTATCCCCAAGTCTTTGTTTTCACCTTGCCAGGCATCCCTAAAATTTTCATGAATTTATCTCTTGTTTCCTAGCCTCTGCAATCTTTTAACTCTTTGGTCTGCAGGTCAAAAAATTCATAAACTAGCTATTGGTGTTAAAAAATCCCTAAGAGACCCTAGCCCCTCATTCTATTTTCATGATACTTTATCTCAGCCACTTAAGTCCCCAAAAGCCCATGTGCGTAATTCTTTCCTTTCAGTCGCAAGTTCTCCTAATCCTCGACAGGTTGGACCATTCATTCCCCGACTACATGACTATAGTGGTTCGCGTAATCTCTTAATCCAGGTAGTTAAGTTCTTAACATCCCACAACTCTACGAGTAGTTTGCCTTTCCTCAGTCACCAGTTCTCTAAGTTCTCTAGCGGTTACCTTTTTCTCTCAGTGAACTGGCAACTGCAGTGTTTCTCCTAGTCGCAAGATAAAATGGCCGTGATTCTAAACACTCAGCAATTCCGTGAATGCCTTGTTCACGTATTCTATAGACTTAACCAAGGTTAGGAATTCTATTCAGCAACTGAGCAATTCTTCCTTTGGTCGTACATTCACTAAAACTTTCGGAGTTAAATTTGAGTGGGGTCCTAGTTGATGAGATCAATAGTTATCGTAAGATATCATAGGGACTGTCAGAGGCTTGCGATCTTATGACAATCATCGATCTTTCCTTTTCTCAGCACTTCAAAGCTCCTATGGGTCCATTGCCATGTCATCCTATGTGGAGGATTCCTATTGGTCGAGAGGTAGTGACTTGTCTAGTTTTCAGAGCAGGCCTGACAGACTGTGTTCAGATGATCCTACAGCTGGCGTATGATCTCATGCATTGTGTCAGAGCCATGAGAGTATGCACTAACCATCGATCTTGATTTATGTTAGAGCTTCCTTCGATGGGTCCTTATATGCTGATATGCTTGAATTTGATTGGTCCATGTGATGATGACTAGATTTGTAGTGGGTCCATTTGTCAGAGGGATCCTAGTCTAATAAGGATCTACGGCTAGCATAAAAGTGCAAAGAATATACTGGGGCTAAAAGATCATGCGCCCACCATTAGATTGGAATCTTAGACTAGAGTGGGTCTGATGTCAGAGAGGTACCGAGGTGTTGCTGATGCGGTGGTCAGAGCGATAAAAGATTGATAGGTGGCAAGTCTGGGCCTAGGATTGACAAGTTTTGGCTGCTCCAATAGGTTCCTTTTGGTCATGTATTCAGGTGATAAAATAGCAGTGCTCCAATCGATCTGGAAAATGCACGAATGTGTGTATTCGCAGAGTCTCAGAATTAATTAGTAAGGTCCTAAAATTCTCAATGACCTAGCGATTATCTTTGGTCTCCAGTTCACCAAATGTAAGCCAGAATTCTCATGAGTGGTTAAGGGAGTATTATATGAATCAGCGAATAAAGGGGTTTCTCTTGTTTGCTTAATGTAACCAGGGTTATTAGAAAAACCTAGCGATTTAGCAAAAAGCCTTGTTCATTGAATTGCTTAACCAGACCAGGGTTACGAAAAGGATCTCATGACTTAGAATTCTTTAGTCACATAGTCGTTGAAAGACTTAAAGGAGGAAAACTCAAGGTGGGTACAAACGTGATGACGTGCTAAAATTTCATTGGTCCTCGTATTGCTGATATGGATTTGAAATTTTCAAAAGGCTTTCGCGACCGTTTCAGGATAGATCTAAGCTGTCCATTTGCCGAGAAGTAAAGGATATCGACGGTCACATTTTAAAATGACCGGCTAGCCATTGGTTTTCAAATTCAAATGTGTCTAAGAGGGTTTTCACCAGTATTTGATTTGCAGGCTGCAAGCGGTGAGGTAGCTGAAAAAATTTATGTCTCCAAGACATTTGTAGTTGAAAGAAGATGATGAGGAAGTCTGGGTGGCTGTCATGGGTCAATTCTTGTCTCAAGAAAGTACCATCTTGAGCATTCATGGTGAGACTTTGTGCAGGAAAGCAGATGAATCCAAGTTGCTTGTCCACAAGTTGATGCAATACAGACATGGGCACATAATATCTGATCGGCCATAGTATTATAGAGATGAATTTATTATCAGACTTGACAAATGTAGGGTTTGTTATTCTAATGTGAAAATTTTATAACCCTAGTTAGGTTTTTTGACTCCTGCCTGTGTGCAGTTGAGTATGTATATATTGTATTTTTGGAGCTTTTGAGCTCAGAGTTGGACAATTGTAAAACAAATTTCATTTTTCTTAAGGGTTATCTATGGTATCATCTCTACCCTCTAGCTTATACAGTTGTATTTCTTCCATTGATCATTCAGATATTACAGAGGTATTTTGTGACAATCCTTCATGTCCCTATGCTTCCTTGTTTGGGTCATCTCTTATTAGATCAAAGTATATGTATGTTTTTTAATGACAACTTAGGGTTCCTGATCCCTCTTACTTTCTATGATTTTGTGTGTTATTGTGTTTGATCTGATTTAGATGTTTTTGTGGGTATACTTCAGCCCCCTAATAGTCTTTTCTCATTCCTACACCGAGTTGTAGAAGTGAATGTCTACTTGTAGGTCATAAATTGTGTCCTATGTTCAAACCCTTCTATGAAACACTTATGCAAGCCTATTCAATAAGTTGTGATCTACCAGACCTAAGCCTTTCATTGGTTACATTCCTCTATGCTAAGATCCAAACCCTAATTTCGGTGCATCACCTAGTAGGTAGTTTGCTTTCAGTCTTTTCCCTTTCCAAGAATTCCTTCTATCCATTTCCCTCAAAATTTTTACTTTTCCTGTCTAAAAGAAAATTAAGGTGATTATCCAAGAGGAAACAACCTAGAACCTAGAGGTCTCATCTTAGTTAGCATAGGTCCCACAACCTGGAGATGATTCCCATGTTATACTAGGTCATCAAGACTATGAGAGCTTGAAACAAGGGTGCAAACTTAGTATATAACAATTCTGGCATGCTCGGTGGGATAGTAAAAAGATCAGATGAATGTTCAAAGGTGTTCCTATTGGTTCATCTGCAAAAGGATCAAAGAAGTTCAGTACACAAGGAATATCAGTACAGGCTTAAGCTCAAGGATACCCCATCTTGGTGCCAATGTATAACAATTCTGGCACGCTCGGTGGGATTGTAAAAAGATCAGATTAATGTTCAAAGCTGTTCCTATTGGTTCATCTACAAAAGGATCAAAGAAGTTCAGTACACAAGGAATATCAGTACAGGCTTAAGCTCAAGGATACCCCACCTTGGTGCCAGTGTATAACAATTCTGGCATGCTCGGTGGGACTACACATGAAGTTCATCATTTGAAAATTATGTTATCTCTGATATACAGGTTGCATGATATAGGTTTTTAAAAGTTGTTCTACTAGGTATATCTAGCGACTCCACTGATTTCAAGGATCAGGGCTAACCTTGTTCAAGGTTTATGAGAAAGATTGAGACTAGAAGCTCAAAGCCCACTAAATTTTTAGAGTTTCCCTCAAGAAGAATTCATAAAGGTTGGTCAACTCAAAGAACATCCCCTGCAAGGAGAGTTCATTCTACACCTCCTGATACCTTAGAAGGGAGACCTTTTCCATTTCATTCCAAAAACAAAGGTAGATCTCTAACTAGAGATCTAGAAGAGGATACAAATCCAACAGCAAATATAGCTCATATAGTTGTTAATCTTCAGATTCCAACTCCTACAATGGCTAGGCAGTTTTCCTTTGCACCATTCAATTAGGGTAACCCATTGGCCTTTGCTCAACATCATGATGTCCCCTTGGTGGCACTTAAGAGTATACCTGATTTCACAGGGGAAGAGTAGACAACTGCTTTTGAACACATAAGGGATGTTGTTGGTGTAATTAATTATTCCTAATTAAACTTTACTTAATCTTACTTAGGTTAATGCATTGCATAGTAAGTTGTGATTGAGACACCTAGGAGTGTGCACATCTATTAAGCACATGGTGTAGGAGAAATTCCACTTTTGGTGTGATAGTTGTCTTCACATACCTCATTGTGTGTGAGATCCACCTTTCGTGCTCTTATCACATTATCATCTTAATCCAATGCACATACTTTATTGCATATTGGAGGATGAACCACATTTGGTGGACATGTGATTACACCTAGCATAGGTGATAGCTTATCAGCTCCTTATCATTCTCTCTTATTGTCTTTCCTATATAAGTAGGCCTATTATGTAATCATTTAACTAATTATTCATTGGTGAATATCATTAATTCATTGGATCTATTCAATCCATCCTTGCATTCATGTTTTCTCTCTTGTGCTTTTTTTCAACCTCTTAATCTTGGTTCAATATTTTCTATTTGCAAATTCTTATAGATGTGACCACCATCTACAACATACACAACATAACTCAAGAGGATGTGGCCACAAAATTATTAGCAGCCTCTCTAAAAGGTAAGGCTCTTGAATGGTTTAGAACTCTAACTGTTGGTTCCATTACTTCATGGGATGAGTTAGGGGATGCGTTGAGTAAGCATTTTGAGGATAAATCAGATAACTTGTCTCTAGCTGAGCAGTTAACAACCATTAAGAGAGACCCCCAAGATCAAATGACAAACTACAATAGTAGATTCCTCAAAACATTGAATAGAATTCCAGTATCAGTAAGACCATCAGCTGACCATGCTTTCCTTTACTACTTGCAAAGTTTGAATGGTCAAATTTCTGTCATGATCTAGTCTATGGGTGGTACTTCTTTACCCCAAGCCTTTGACATAGCCAGCAGGGCTGAAAATTGTTTAATCCAAGTAGGCATGATTCCTTGAAGGCCTCCAATGGCTATTTTCCCTAGCCTTCATCCCATTGCACCTGCCCAAGTACCCCCATTTACCCCTATTCCCACCATATTAGCACCCCAAGCTAGTACTAGTGGTCAAGAGATAACAGCTAGTTTCTCTCAAGAGCTGCAAGAAATAAAGAATAGCCAACAAAGTAATCAGCAAGAAATGACCAACTTGTTGCAGACCTTGACTAAAGAGGTCACAAATCTAAAAAAACAAGGTCAAGGAATCAGACCACCATTTCAGCCCCAAGGCCAAGGTCCTAATCAATCATATCAGAATCAAGGACAACCTTATTAGCATAATAGGCCACCATACCAAGGAGGTTATCAAGGACAAAGACAAAGTTTTAATCAAAGGCCATTTCAACCATACAACCCCGCACCTCTAAATTCTGCAAATCCAGTGAGCGATATGGTTCCTAGTCAAAATAATATGGCTATGGATAATGAATGGTGTTTCCCTTGTAATCAGCCTCACAATCAGGCCACATGTTCAAATGGGTGGATGAACCAAGCTCTAATGGTTCAAAATCCCTCACAAGCTCAATCAGAGGCTTCATCCAGTGGCTCAGTTCCTCAGCAAGTATCACAAGAGAATGAGACTGCTCTTTTTACTTGAGAGCAGCCAGACTTCAATGGAGTCAATGATGAGTTTGCCTTTGTTGCCTATACAAGAGAAAAAAGGAGAGCTCAATACATGGAGAGAGAAGATTCTAATGCCAAAGCCACTACATCTATAGATCCAGTACAACAAGCTACTCCCATCACACCTAAGGAGGCTCCTATCATTACAGGCAAAGAAGGCCAAATTCCAAAAGAGGTGGAGCCCATCATGGTGAAAGCACAATAGAGAGTATACACTGTGACACTATTTAATATTGTAGACAACATGAAGAAGGTGAATGTCACCATGTCCATGTGGGACTCTTTGGCTCCTCTAGGAAAACCTAAAATTTTGAAGAAGGCCATGACTGAAGTCACAACTCCTCAACCTACAAAAGAAGCTGTAAAGCCAGTGTTGGTTAACACTGATCAGGAAAAAGAGGCTCCAAGAAGAAACTCCAAGGCCAATGCCATTCAAGGTAGGAACTCAAAGCCACCTCCCTTTTATGTATCTCTAATTATTGGAAAATTTTTAGTACATAGCTGTATGGTAGATAGTGGAGCTACTAGCACTGTAATGCCTAAGAAAGTAGCTAATCAATTAGGACTAAAATATGAATCCTTCCAAAAGAAGGTTACCCAACTTGATGGATCCTCAGTCAATACTATAGGTGTGGCCAAGGATACCAGTCTAATCCTACATGCTAGTCCTAACTTTTCCATCCTCGTTGCTATATATATCATAGATCTCCCTGCATTATTTTCTATATGTCTTTCAAGGGAGTTTACAGCTAAGATAGGAGGTTACCTATCTTCTAATTTGTCTCACATGTTATTTCATACAAGTTATGGGACCAAGGTCACCATCAAGTCAAAACCATTAGCAGCACACCATAAAGAGCCATATGTGTCAAATACCATCAATGTAAAGTACCCCATATTTGATGATAGTGATTCCCAAACCATTAGTGAAGCAAGCACAAAGATAGAGAGTATCCCTGATATTCTTCTAGATGAAAGAGCTTCAGAGGCCCGAGGAAATCTTGTTTGGGATTTTGGTTTAGGAAGTTATTTGATACAAGAAAATGATGTCATAGAGCAAATCCTTCTCAAAGAGGACACTAATTCAGAGGATCAGAATAATTAGGTTTGGGAACTATTTTTTGATGGAGCTAGAAGTAGGCATGGTTCTAGTGGTGGTGCCATGCTAGTCTCCCCAAAAGGAGAAAGGTATTATACTGCCTTTAGATTTAGTTTCTCCTGCACTAGCAATACTGCAGAGTATGAATGTCTAGTCAATGGACTAGAATGGGCTAGAAAAAGAGGGCTTAAGGCCTTAAAAGTTTATGGTGACAGTGAATTAGTTGTCAGCCAAGTAAGAGGGATAAGTGCAACCAAGAATGATACTTTGAAAGCATACAAACATAGATTTTGGGATGCAATTGAATATTTTTGTGCTTTCAATATTGTTGCTATCCCTAGGAAATTAAATCAAAATGCATATAGGTTAGCTGCTGTTGGATCTCAATATGATATTCCAAATAGCATTTCAAAAGAAAGGGATCAACAACATATCAAAGTGATTGTCAGACCTTCTATTCCTGATAATGATGTTAATTAGTAGGTGTTTGACAATGATGAACAAATTCTATAGTTCTTGTTTGAAGAAGATGTTTTTTCAGAACACAATCAAGATAGGCTATCACAAAACTATGGCAATCAAGTGATACAACTAAAGTCCAATAAGATGCCCAAAGGTCTTGTCACCTTAGAGATTGTCTTCAACAAGGATGATGAAGTTAAAAGAAGCAAAGCTGGCCTGGTAGTCCAACAAGAACATTGTGTCAAGCTAGAGTTGGAACCAGGTAAGAGCCTACAATTTAGAAAGGTAAACACTGAATTGGAAAAGAAAGCTTACACACAGTTATTCAAAGAATTCACTGATGTTTTTGCATGGAAGTATGAGGACCTCAAAGGTTTTGATACTACCCTTTCTCAGCACACTATTGAATTAGAACCTAATACCAAACCAATGAGGCAGAAACAAAGGCCTGTTAATCCCAAGCTTGAGACACTTATACATAAAGAAGTACTCAAACTAATAGAAAGTGGTATCATTTACCCCATCAAGCATACTAGCTAGGTTTCCAACCTTCTTCCTATCAGGAAGAAGATTGGGGAGCTGAGGTTATGTGTTGACTTTAGGGATCTTAACAGAGCTTCATTAAAAGACCACCATCCACTACCCTCTATGGAACAAATCTTACAATGTGTCTCTGGATCCAAGAGATTTTCATTGTTGGATGGCTATTTAGGATACAATTAGATCTTAGTAAATAAAGAGGATCAATACAAGACTGCATTTACAACCAAGTTGGGAACCATGGCATATCAAAAGATGCCCTTCGGTTTGTCAAATGTAGGTGCTACATTTCAAAAGGCAATGGATATGACCTTTAAAAACCTTATGTATAAATTTATACTGGTCTACTTAGATGACATAAATTTCTATTCTAAGCATGCATCAGACCACATCAAACATTTGAGGAAGATTTTTGAAAGATGTAGAGAGTTTGGGATATCTCTTAATCCCAAGAAGTGTTTGTTTTTGGTTCATGAAGGAAAATTGTTGGGATATGTAGTATCCAAAGAAGGAATTATAGTGGATCCTGAGAGAATTGTAACTATCCTAGAGCTACCCCTACCACATAACAAGAAAAGTCTCCAATCTTTCATAGGAAAGATTAATTTTGTTAGGAGGTTCTTGCCTAACATTGCAAATTTAATAAAGCCTTTGACAGCCATGTTAAAGAAGAGTTCAGCTTTTAGCTGGACCAAAGAAGGGAGAGTTAATTTCCAAGCTATCAAAGAGGCCTTAACAGAAGCCCCTACCCTCCTAAACCCAAATTTTAGTAAGGATTTTATGCTTTATGCTTATGGGGGTCATGATGCTATATCTGCAATGTTGACTCAAGAAAATTCAGATGGATTGGAGCAGTCTATTGCTTTCTTTAGCAAAGGTTTAGAGGATTATGAATAGAGATACTCTTTTGTAGAGAAACATGTACTTGCTATGGTGAAGAGCCTTAAAAAGTTCAGATACTTGTTGACCCATAGCATGGTACACTTGTTGACCTAAATGAGAAAAGAGCTGGTTGGAGCACCAAGGTGAAGGAATATGACATAGATATTCAGACTACTAAGCTAGTTAGAGGAAGAGGCCTTTGTGAGCATTTGGAATCAAATGAAAGTTCAAAGAAATCAAAGAAAATAGATGCATCTCTGGTGGTTCATTCTACAGAAGAACAAGCCAAGGCAACAAGTTGGTTGCCTAATATGATCAATTATTTGAAGACAGGACAATGTCCTGCATATTTGGATTCAACAAAAAGGAGGTATTATAGGTTACAATCTGTTCCTTTTGTGCTAATAGATGAAGTTCTTTTCAGAAAGGATCACAGTGGTGTCCTTTTAAGATGCATAGATTCAAAAAAGATAGCTGATGTCCTATTTGAATTTCATGATGGATGCTCTAGAGGTCACTTTTCCCCTAGGACTACTAGTTTTAAAATCATGAGGGTTGGGTACTATTGGCAATCTATCTTTAAGGATAATCATGAGTATGTGAGAAAATGCATCAAGTGTGCCATGTTTGTAGGAAAAGAAAGGCTTGCAGCCTTGCCCCTACAGCCAGTTAGAACAGAGCAACCCTCCATCTAGTGCAGGCAATAGATGGATAATTACTGCAACAGATTATTTCACTAGATGGATAGAAGCAATTGCTTTAAAAGAAGCCAATGAGAGTGTGGTATTAAGTTTTTATGATGATATAATTCATAGGTTTGGCATTCCAGATTCAATAATTTCAGATAATGCATTAGCATTCACAGGCCTCAAAGTCTCAGAGTGGGTAGTCAAGAATGGCATCTATCTGAATACTAGTTCCAATTACTACCCCCAAGGCAATGGCTTGGCAGAATCCACCAATAAGAACTTGATTAGGATAATCAAGAAGACTCTTCAAGACAATCAGAGGGATTGGCATACCAAAATTAGGTCTGTAGTGTGGTTAGATAGAATTACTCCAAAGAAAATCATTGGTAATTCTCCCTACATGCTAGTGTCTGGAAGAGAGGCCAAGTTGTCTATTTCAACTGAATTGCCATCTCTGGACTTGGCCACTCAATATGCCCTGTTTGAAGAAGGAGATCCTTTGCAGATTAGATATGCTTAGTTGGTGGAATTGGAAGAGATCGGAGACAAATCAATGCAGGACATGGAATCCCATCAGATTCAGACAAAGAAAAGTTTTGATAAGAGAGCCAGAGTCAGAAATTTCAAGGTTGGGGATGTAGTCCTCAAATGGGATGAGTTCAGATCCAGACCTGGTAGGCATATAAAATTTGATTCATTTTGGGGTGGACCATTTGTAATCACAAAGTGCAAGGGATCTAATGCTTTCCAGCTATTAGATCTTGAAGGAGTTCCCCTACCTATCTTAGTGAATGGATTCCACTTGAAGCCCTGCTTTGAGGTTAATCCCTCTCTGTAAATTCTTGTAAAAATGTTTTTCCCCTCGTTTCTTTCCCCATTTTCTAGTCTAGTTTCCTACTTTCCAAGAACTGCCTATGCACAAGTTTGTCTCTCCAGTTTTAGTTCTGTCTCCCTGTGAGAATTTTTTAGTTTTGATAGCCCCATGCCCAATGGATATGTCAAGGCAACTGATCCATGTCTAGCAGGCTGACATCTAATAGAAATCACCAAAATGTTACCCTAATTTCCATATACATGCAAAGTTGGCTAAAACCTATCCCCAAGTCTCTGTTTTCACCTTGCTAGGCATCCCTGAAATTTTCATGAATTTATCTCTTGTTTCCTAGCCTCTGCAATCTTTTAACTCTCTGGTCTGCAAGTCAAAAAATTCATAAACTAGCCACTGGTGTTAAAAAAACCCTAAGAGACCCTAGCCCCTCATTCTATTTTCATGATACTTTATCTCAGCCACTTAAGGCCCCAAAAGCCCATGTGGGTAATTCTTTCCTTTCAGTCGCAAGTTCTCCTAATCCCCGGCGGGTTGGACCTTTCATTCCTTGACTACGCAACTGCAGTGGTTCGCATAATCTCTTAATCTAGGTAGTTAAGTTCTTAACATCCCATGACTCTACGAGGAGTTTGCCTTTCCTCAGTCACCAATTCTCTAAGTTCTCTGGTGGTTACCTTTTTCTCTCCGTGAAATGGCGACTGCAGTGTTTCTCCTAATCGCAAGATAAAATGGCGGTGCTTCTAAACACTCAGCGATTCTGCGAATGCCTTGTTCACGTATTCTATAGACTTAACCAAGGTTAGGAATTCTATTTTGTGACTGAGCGATTCTTCCTTTGGTCACGCACTCGCTACGACTTCTAGAGTTAAATTTGAGTGGGGTCCTAGTTGATGAGATCAACGGTTGTCGTAAGATCTCATAGGGTCTGTCAGAGGCTTGCGATCTTATGACAACCATCGATCATTCCTTTTCTCAGCACTTCAAAGCTCCTGTGGGTCCATTGCCATGTCATCCTATGTGGAGGATTCCTATTGGTCAAGAGGTGGTGACTTGTCTGATTTTCAGAGTGGGCCCAATAGACTATGTTCAGATGGTCCTATAGCTGGCGTATGATCTCATGCGTTGTGTCAGAGCCATGACAGTATCAACCAACTGTCAATCTTGATTGATGTCAGAGCTTCCTTCGGTGGGTCCTTATACACTGACATACTTGAATTTGATTGGTCTGCGTGGTGATGATTAGATTTGTAGTGGGTTTGTTTTTCAGAGGGATCCTAGTCTAATAAGGATCTATGGCTAGCATAAAAGTGCAAAGAATATTCTGGGGCTATAAGATCATGCACCTCACCTTAGATTGGAATCTGAGACTAGAGTGGGTTCGATGTCAAAGAGGTGCTGAGGTGTTGCTGATGAGGCAGTTAGAGCGAATAAAAGATTGACAGGTGGCAAGTCTAGGCCAGGATTGACAAGTTTCGGTGGCTCTGATAGGTTCCTTTTGGTCATGTATTCATGTGATGAAATAGCAGTGCTCCAATCGATCTGGTGAATGTGCGCATGTGTGTATTCGCAGAGTCTCAGAATTAATTAGTAAGGTCCTAAAATTCTCAGCGACCTAGTGATTCTCTTCAATCTCTAGTTCACCAAATGTAAGCCAGAATTCTCATGAGTGGTTAAGGAGTATTCTACGAATCAATGAATAAAGGGGTTTCTCTTATTTGCTTAATGTAACCAAGGTTATTACAAAGACCCAGTGATTTAGCAAAAAGCCTTGTTCATTGAATCGCTTAACTAGACCAGGGTTACGAAAAGGATCTCACAACTTAGAATTCTTCAGTCGTATAGTCGCTGAATGACTTAAAGGAGGAAAACTCAAGGTGGGTCCAAACGTGCTGACGTGCTTAAATTTCATTGGTCCTCGTATTGCTGATATGGATTTGAACTTTTCAAAAGGCTTTCGCGACTGTTTCAGGATAGATCTGAGCCATCCATTTTCTAGGAAGTAAAGGATATCGATGGTCACATTTTAAAATGACCAGCTAGCTATTAGTTTTCAAATTCAAATGTGTCTAAGTGGGTTTTCACCAGCATTCGATTTGCAGGCCGCAAGTGGCGAGGTAGCTCAAAAAATTTATGTCTCCAAGACATTTTTAGTTGAAAGAAGATGATGAGGAAGTCTGGGCGGCCATCATGGGTCAATTCTTGTCTTAGGAAAGTACCAGCTTGAGCATTCATGGTGAGACTTTGTGCAGGAAAGCAGATGAATCCAGGTTGCTTGTCTGCGAGTTGATGTAGTACAGAGATGGGCACATAATATCTGATCAGTGATAGTATTACAGAGATGCATTTATGATCAGACTTGACAGATGTAGGGTTTGTTATTCTAATGTGAAAATCTTGTAACCCTAGTTAGGTTTTTTGACTCGTGCCTACATGCAGTTGAGTATGTATATACTGTATTTTGGAGCTTTTGAGCTCAGAGTTGGACAATTGTAAAAAGAATTTCATTTTTCTTAAGGGTCATCTATGGTATCATCTCTACCCTCTAGCTTTTATAGTTGTATTTCTCCCATTGATCATTCAGATATTACAGAGGTATTTTGTGACAATCCTTCCTATCCCTATGCTTCCTTGTTTGGGTCATCTCTTATTGGATCAAAGTATATGTATGTTTTTTAATGACAACTTAGGGTTCCTGATCCCTCTTACTTTCTGTGATTTTGTGTGTTATTGTGTTTGATCTGATTTAGAGGTTTTTTTGGGTATACTTCAGCCCCCTAATAATCTTGTCTCATTCCTACACCGAGTTGCAGAAGTGAATGTCTACTTGCAGGTCATAAATTTTGTCTTATGTTCAGACCCTTCTATGAAACACTTATGCAAGCCTATTTAGTAAGTTGTGATCTACTAGACCTAAGCCTTTCATTGGTTACATTCCTCTATGCTGAGATCGAAACCCTAATTTTTGTGCATCACCTAGTAGGTAGTTTGCTTTTAGTCTTTTCCCTTTCCAAGCATTCCTTCTATCCCTTTTCCTCAAAAGTTTTACTTTTCATGTGTAAAAAAAAATTAAGGTGATTATCCAAGAGGAACCAGCGTAGAACCTAGAGGTCTCATCTCAGCTAACATAGGTCACACAACCTGGAGATGATTCTCATGTTATACTAGGTTATCAAGACTACGAGAGCTTGAAACAAGGGTGCAAACTTAGTGTATAATAGTTACCCTAATCCTAAATGTTAATCTAAATCCTAAGTCTTATACTTGAACCTAGCCCTAACCATAATAATAACCATGATGTAAAGTAACCCTAATCCTAATCCTAACCCTAAATCCTAAATCCTAATCCTTAATGCTAACCCATATTACTAAATACTAAACCCTAATCCTAATGCTAATTGTTAAAAACTAATCCTAAGTGTTAAATTTTAATATTAAACAATCATCCCTAAATCCTAAATCTTAACCTAAACCATAATCCCAAATGTTAAACCCTAATCGTAAATGATAAAGCCTAATCTTAAATGATAAACCCTAATCCTAAATGCACAACCCTAAATCTTGAATCCTTACTCAAACAACAATATTAAATACTAAACCCTAATTCTAAATGCTAAACCATAATACTAATTATAACTATAAATGATAAACCCTAATCCTAAATCCTAGCCCTAATACAAATCCTAATGCTAACCATAACACTAATAATGATGTAAATGGATACCCTAACCCTGACCATAATCATAATCCTTAATCCTAAATTCTAAACCTTGATCCTAAATGCTAAACCTTAATTGATAAATAATAATCCTAAATGTTAAACTTAAATCAAGGTTTAACATTTAAGATTAGGGTTTAGCATTTAGGATGAGGGTTTAGCATTTATAATTAGGGTTAGGATTATGGTTTAGCATTTACAATAGAGTTTAGTATTTATAATTAGAGTTTAATATTTATAATTAAGGTTTAGGTTAGGATTTAGGGTTTAGTATTTTAGATTTCACTTTAGCACTTAGTATTATTGTTTAGCAATTACTTTTAGCATTTAGAATAAGGATTTAGCATTTAGGATTAAGGGTTATGATCGGGATTAGGGTTAGGGCATGTGTTTATATAATTATTAGTGTTATGCTTAGGGTTACAATTTGTATTAGGGATAGAATTTAAAATTAGAGTTTAGCATTTAGGATTAGGGTTTAAACTTTACAGTTATAGTTAGGATTATGGCTTAGCATTTACAATTAGGGATTTGCATTTAAGATTGTGGTCTTGGTTAAGATTTAGGATTTAGGGTTATGCCTTTAGGATTAGGGTTTAGTAATAAGATTAGGATTGGGGTTAAGAATTTATGAATAGGGTTTAACATTTAGGATTTAGGGTTATGGTTATGGTTAGGATTAGTGTTTATCACTTAATATTAGGCTTTATCATTTTTGATAAGGGTTTAGTATTTAGGATTATGTTTTAGGATTATTCTTTAACAATTAGGATTACAATTAGTGTTTAGTATTTAGGAATATGGGTTAGCATTCAAGATTAGGATTTAACATTTAGGCTTTAGGGGTATGGTTAGAATTTGGGTTACTTTACATCATGGTTATTATTATGGTTAGGGATAGGGTTCAAGTATTAGGCTTAGGATTTAGAGTTACAATTAGGATTAGGTTTTATCATTTAATATTAGGATTGAAATTAGTATTAGGGTTTAGCATTTATAATTAGGGTTACTCATTCTTAGTATAATGGTTAGTATTATGTTTAGAGTCAGGGCTTGAATTAGGATTAGGGTTTAGGATTTATGATTATGATTATTGTTAATACTAACTTCTAGATTCATATAGCCTATTATTATATATAACTTTTTTTTATGCCCCCCTCTCTCTTTATTTACATGTGAATCTTATTTTTACTTAAAAATGTCCAATACCTTTATATTAAATATATTATTAATATTATTTAATTAGATATTAGTAGAAACTGGCCTATTTTAATTGGATAGAGTATGATTTTAATTGTGAAATTAGAGAAATATAAATTAATCTAAACGTAAACAAATTTTATTTTTTAAATTTTTAAATAAATCAACAATTATTTTTAGAAAAATCTAAATATGTATAGAATCTTTATAAAATTTTTGTAGATATACAAATCTTTCTAAGCTTTTTCTAAATTTATAAGCAACATGTGAGATATAAATTCTATTTTTTTGTTAGATTTCTAAATGAATCTTTTAGAATAACTTTTTAAAGTAAATCTAAAAAGAAATAGAATATTTCTATATTTTTCTAGATATATAAACAAAAGTTCTATTCTTCTTTTTCATATAAAATATTTCAAATTCTAAAATTAAAATAAATTATATTCTAATAAATACAAATGAATTTCAAATCAAATGTTAAGAAGGCTCCCAAGCAAATGCAAGCAGTATTAAGTATATAGTATTCAATATTGTAGCATTCTCCCTATTGGTTTGTTCTTCAATTTTTTTGGGTATATTTTTAAAATGCTAACTTCCAAACATCATGCATTGATCTTATTGAGTAGATCATTCAAAATAAGTTATTATAAATTAATGGTCATAAATATAGATTAATAAACTTGATATAATTTGATTATAAAAATCTTCTATTTATTGATATACATCGATTGACTTAATAAATTTTATAATTTGAACAAAGAAATACCTTCTACTACCAATATAAATTGATTGTCTTCAAAATATTTTTCATTGTCAATATAAAATGCATATAAACCACTATTATTATTTTTCATATAGAATAACACTAATTTAAAAATGAAAAAAAATAAAATGTTAGTGTCAATTGTATATATATTTATTACATTTTTCTCTTTCATATTTAAATCAATGGTTCGTTACCCTTGAATGTTTTCACGTACGATGATAGAATATGATTTAAATGTGACATTAATTAATCAAAATTTATGTATGAGCATAAAAGAATTTTATGAAAATTGATTTTTTAAAAAAATTTGTTTCAAATATTAAAATTTTCTACAAGATAATCAAATGATCTACTTATCTTGTAAGATTATATCTGAAAATTCATATAAACAAAAGAGTATTCTCCAAAACACTGAATTCTTAATTAAATGAAAAGATTATAAAATCTAAAACTTTATGCAAAGATTAAAATCTCAATATTTCAGTGCCCTACAAAATAATTAATTTGTCATATAAAACTCCAAAAATTAATAATTATCAAAACAGATGCATTAAAATAAACTGCAAAATTGACTTTTGAAATTTAATATCTCAGCACCCTGCAAAGGTAATTAATTTTTCTTTTAAATTTGCAAAAAATATTCACCTTAAAAATAGATTCTATATTAATTTCTATAAATTTTGCAATGTATCATCACTTATTTCTCAAATATCATCAACCCCAAATTTGAAAATTGTAGGAAAACACAGGTGGTAGAAACAATGCATGCGTCAAATTTTTAGGATTCTATCAAATCCCAAACATTATCTGCACAAAATATATAACCTTCGTGGCTGCAATCCCAGCAGCAAAGATATAAATCTTTGCTTGTATCATCCACTAGGTTACAAATCACAAGAGTTTATTAGAAATAAAAGAAAGAAAAATGAAGGAAATTGCGCAGAGATCGAATCTCAGGACGACAAAAAAGAAAGAAAAATGAAAGGATTTGCGCAGGAATAGAATCTCAGGACGAAAACTACAAATAAAAGAAGAAAAATGAAATGAATTGTGCAGAGATAGAATCCCAGGACTTCAAATAGAAAATTGAAAAGAATAACCCATGGAATTGCGCAGAGGTTTCAAAATACCGGGGCCTGCCATGCAAAGAACGGATATTGCAGTAGGGCGGGCATGAACAAGGAAAAGCTTGAAGAGCAGACGATCAACATGAATGAAGGGGGCAACCAGATGATCCAGGGTCCATTCCAGGGCATATATGCTCTGCGCGCTGTCGTCTACTCCCACCCGGATTCTCTTCTGCTCAGACTTGAAAGAGAAAATGAGAAGCATACTTCTTGTCGACTTCCAAGTTTTAATTTCCAAATGACAGGTAATTGTAACAGAGAGAAAAGATAAATGACATGGGATCGCCAGAACTCTTTGCATTCCATTTTTTTTCCATTTGTTATGCCACTTCAATTTACAGGGCATTAATTACGCCGAGTGTTTTGTGACAGGTGGAGCGTTTTATTACATTGTATTATCGCTCTGTAATGGAACACGATCTTAATAGGTTGACAATGGAACATGACCTGTGGAACATGAATAGGTTCTTTAAAATTACACCATTTTTATAGATAACCTCTATAAGGGGGTTGGATGCCACTGTAGTTGTTACGCCTCTCGGCGTAATAAGGTTTACTAATATTTATTCAAAATTAAATTTTATTCTGTTTTACTCTTTGTTTTTCATCTTCTTGCTTTCTATTGGATTTATTACATTTTACTTCTTTCATAAAATTCATTTATTTAAATACATTTTAATGGAAAATTGTTTTCATAAATCTAAGAAATGATAAATAGTAATATTTCTAAACATTTTTTATTTTATTAAAAATGTAAATTATATTAAGAAAATGAATAAAAATTCAAAAGCACTAATTACTTTATAAATAATTTGATTTCATTAATTTTCTTGTCATCTTTAATAATTTTCTTGAAGTACTTTTTTTAAACCTTTAATAATGTTTATAGATATTAGTGAGATTATTGAATTTATATTGTTAATTATGACCTCAAGATCAAATAGTTAATAACAACTTCACAATTAATCCATGTCTAAAGATGTTTTTACCAGTAAAGTCTATTTTTTCTCTAAATATTAAACAAATTGATGTTCATTCATATACCCAAGTTATTTGAGTCCTATATATTTTCACTAATTTGAAATAAGGATTGTATTTGTTTCTACTATATTTTACAAACATATTAAATAGGTTGATATCCAAGCTTAGAACCTTCTTATAGTAAATACAATATTCCTCAAATTTACAATCTATTCAATATTCTCCTTCTTATTATAAATACAATATGCTT